>MU855944.1:0-16865 GCA_033296695.1 Staphylotrichum tortipilum
CCCCTCCCCCGCAGGAACTCGGCGAATGCACCTCCAACCCCCCCGCCGGCGTCACCGTGACCATCCCCGACGACTCGGACCTGCACAAGTGGCACGTCGTGCTGGACGGACCCGACAACACGGCCTACGCGGGCGGCAAGTTCGGCGTGGTCGTCACCCTGCCGGTCGAATACCCCTTCAAGGCCCCGCGCGTGTCGTTCGCCACCCGCATCTACCACCCCAACGTGACCAACGACAGCCTGGGCAACATCTGCCTGGGCGTGCTGAAAGCCGAGAACTGGAAGCCCTCGACGCGGCTGGCGGGCGTGCTGGAGGCCGTCAGGGGACTGTTGGTTGAGCCCATGCCGGATGACCCCGTCGAGGCGAGGATCGCGGATGAGTATAGGTCGGACCGGAAGGAGTTTGAGAAGAATGCAAGGGCGTACGTGCAGCGGTATGCCAAGGGGCCCGTGAAGTTTGATGCCGCTGCTGCTGCTGGGGCGGAGGGGAAGAGTGACGGGAGCGCCCCGCCGGCGCCGTAGCTTGGTCCCGGGATGAAGATGGGGCTGTTGGGGGGAGCAGAGGGTGGTGTTGGGGAGGACCAGGATGTCAGTGGGTTTGACGATGAGGGAGATGGGGAAGCTGGGTTTGACGACGACCAAGATATGCATTATACACACTTGCCCCCGCCTGCTTATGATGGTGTTCCTGGCGCTGCGGGACTTGGAAGCGGAAATTCCGGTCATCGGCGGGGGGTTCTTGCTGGGGGGACAAACACCATCAACGGTGGAGGTGCTCATGCCACTGCGGGCGCAGCCACCAACACCGGGGGAGGTCCTGAACACAACCAGGGAGCAAACGCCAATGCCGCTCAAACTCTCGCATCATCCAACGCCTCTCAAACGCCCCTCCCCGCCCCTGCGGCCAACAGCCCCCGCGCAATAGACCGCAACCGCAGGGCCGCCGCGAGCCACCACCCACCAGCCCCCGGGCCGGGCGCCACTCGCTACGAACCCTACCCGAGCCGCACCCCCAGGAATACGAATGCCCTGGCCTTCCGACCCCGCACCGGCATGGGGATGGGCCGCGGTGCCACGGCCCCGCCCGGCGGCAGTCGGGATGCCGGACGCAGGGGAATGGGGGTGAGTCCTGCGACAGCGCGCCCTACTGCTGCTGGGTCTGGCGGCAGTCGGGATGCCGGACGCAGGGGCATGGGGGTGGGCCTTGCGAGCCTGCGCCCTCCTGCTGGGTCCGGCAGTCGTCGGGGTGCCGCGGGTAGGGGCATGGGGGTCGCTACCATTATTGCTCCTGCACATGATTCCGATTCCGGTTCTGATCCCGGCCATCCACCCACGCCTGCCGGGGCTTCGTCTCTTCCGGCAGAGTTTGGCGCCGGCGGGGGGCTGCCTGATCCCGCGCCTCCTGTCGGGGCTTCGTCTCTTCCGGCAGAGTTTGGCGTCGGCGGCGGGCTGCCTGACCCCGCGCCTCCCGTCGGGGCTTCGTCCCTCCCTGCTGGGTTGGGCGCCGGGGGCGGGTATTATGGTTTTGCTCCCGGTCCCAGTAGACCTCCGGCCCTCCCGAGCGGACGGCCTGTCGCTGCTCCCGCCGGGCCTTGGGACATTCTGGGCGTGGTTGGGGCCGGAGGCGGGCTGGAGGCGAATCGGCATGGGCTTGGGCCGACCCGGGGAGGGTGGTTCGAGCATGCCCCCGGCTGGAATAGGGGCGGCTTCAATATGGGCGTGGGCAGGTACCCTTCTGCTGGCGGTGTTGGAGGCGGTCGTCATCCCGGCTTCAATATGGGCGTGGGCAGGTTGCCTGATGCTGCCGGTGTTGGAGGGGCTCGTCATCCCGGCTTCCCTATGGGTGTGGGCAGGTTGCATGATGCTGCCGGTGTTGGAGGGGGTCATCAAGAAACGGCGGGTGGTGGAGGGGTCCACCTGGATGACTATCAGCTCGTGTTGGATTGGGCTGCCGGCATGTCTGGTGGCGGCGCTGGTGGTGATGTTCATGGCGCGGTCGCTTCCGGTGTTGCGGGAGGTGTTGCGCCCGGTGCTGTCGGTGGCGTTGCTCCCGTTGCTGTCAACCTGGTCGCTCACGGTTACCTCGCCGCTGTCGCTCCCGGTTCTCTGGTCGCCATCGCTCCCGGTTCTCTCACCGCTTTCGCTCCTAATGCCCCCGGCCCCGTCACTCCCAGTTCCCCGAACACCGTCACTCCAGATGCCGGGAGTGGACATTCTGAGCCTGCTGTTGCCAGCCCACTTGAATCGCAGGTTGAGTACCCGCTCTTTTGGGATGACTGATGTCTTCCCCGTCAAAGGTCAGGGCCCAGGTCCGGAGCAGCATGAGGAAAATATTGGGTTTACTGATCCGGGATGAGGCAGGGGGGTGGTCAGCGATGCGTTGTCTGTCTGCATAGCCTAGCGAGTAACTCTAAAGCGTGGAATTGAAGGTGCTTTCTTGACAACTGACCAGTCTTGTGTCTGGTGACGATGACATGCTGCGTAGCAAGTGAATCAACCTCGCCTCGGGCAACGGGGGAACCCATTCCCAGCACACACCTCATCACACCACACCAAACACACATGCCACAAGGGCCGCATACTTGAGGAGATCCCTCTAGTCAGAGGCAAGCAAGTCGATTACATTCACCATTTCATCCCCAAAGTTCTATATCAAGATATATCAATACCAGCACACACAGCATACATACATACATACATATACATACATCAAGGCTAATATTTATCTGATCAGATGCGATGATTGATGGCTTTTATCTTTGCCGCCCCTTTCTTTCCCGTCCGTCCATCCATCCGTCTGTCCCTCAACACCACCCAGCGCCTGTGCTCCCATGCCCCGCCTGCGCAATGCCATGCCCAAGAAAAAAACGGCGTATACCATACCGTACCGCGCAAATGCTTGCTTCTTTTTTTGTGTCGCCAGCCAGCCCCTGTGAGAAGAGAAAAAGAAAATGAGAAAGGAAATGAAGTGTAGAGTATAGGTACAATTAGGGGCGGCAACCATCCACTTCTCGATGAGAATCCCTCTCGGATGCCGGCCTCGATGAGCCAAAGGGTGGTGATAGGAGAACCGGTGAGATGGCGCCGGGAGTAAAAAGGACCAAGAATATAAGCGTTCCCGACGCCCGCTGTGTATGACCCAAAAAGAAAAGAACAGCAGGGGAAAGAAAGAAAAAAAGGACAACAATGTGCGCCAAACGGCTCACACATTCCGCTGAACGACCGACAACGGCCGGGGCGCATTCTACGCCACCTCAGCAGCGCGGACCTGCTCGCGGTCCTTCTTCCGGCCAAACAAGTTCGCCTTCCTCCGCACCTCATCAATATCCGCCGCCAAATCCAACCCCAGCGCCGCAGCGCCAAACCGATGCCTCGTCGTAGGGCGCGGCCCATCACCCCCACCAGCACCCGCAGCATCCGCCGCGGCGGCCGCCGCCTCCTGCTCGGCCTTCCACTTCCTAATCCCGTCCCGCCGCTCCTGCCTCTTCTCCTCCACCGACTCCTGGCTGAGGTGCCCAATGCCGTTGCGGCGGCGGTAGCACGTTTCCATGAGCGTGTTGCAATCGACCATGCGGCGCGGGAAGCTCTGCACGACGCCAAACATCTCCATGGGGTCCTGCACCGCCTTGATCTCGCGCTCGCCGAGCTTGAAAAGCGCGAGCGAGATGCGGAACAGCGTGCGCGACCCCTCATAAAAAAACACGTCCCACACCCGCAGGACCGTCTCGATCGGCAAGGTCCCCACGAAGCACGACATGAACCAGGCCGTCATGCAGAGGGTGATGGCGGGCAGCCGGTTTGGGTCGGAGATGCTGCCGGGGTTTCCGCCGTGGCCCTTTGCGCCGCGCTTGCCCCATCCGCCGCCGCGCTTGCCGGCCTCGAGCTCGTCGCCGCCGATCTGCTTCCACACCGTCGGGAGCGAGTCCTTGAGGGCGACCATGAGCACGCCGAGGTCGACCTTGGAGCCCTCGAGGCTCATCTCGTGCGTGCCGGGGAGGTAGACGCGCGTGATGATGTTGAGCAGCCAGAAAGCCTGCTCTTCCGTGTCGACGAAGAGGAGGAGCAGGCCGGCGAGGAAGTTGAGGGACTGGCAGTAGCCGATGCGGGGGTTGTAGAGGGCAAAGGCGTGCAGGACGCGGCGGAGGGAGGAGATGATCTCGGGTTCCGTGGCTGGGCGCGCCGCGGCGAGTTGCGGGGACGCTCCGGGCGGCGGGGGCGGCTTGAAGCGGATGTTGTCGGGGAACGTGCGGTAGAGATCCTTCTCGATGTCCTCGATGACCAGCGGCTTCACCTCGCTTGCTTGGTTCGGGATCCTGCCCGGGCCGTTTCGCTCCAGGCCGGCCTGCTGCACCAACTGCTCGTAGAGGCCGTGATGCTTGCTCAAGATGGCCGGCCCACCGGCATAGTAGAACCACGCGGCGCCCCTCCAGTCCGGGGGGATGCCCTTGCGGATAAAACGTTTTGTCTTTGCACTCCGAGGGGGGAAGCGGTTCGGCCGGTCCGTCATCAGCGAGTTGTCCTTGAGGAAGGCGATCCACTTCCTCCGCCGCCGCACCAGGTACTCGCTGTAGGTGCTGTCCCAGGCATCATACTGCTGGCGAGTGACGTTAGCGCTCGCCTTGCGGAAGCCGTACCGGTCGCGGCTGCCCGGCTCCTCGGTAGGTTCTTGCGGAAGACGAAACATCGAGACCGTGGGTGGGGCTGGCACTGGCGCGGGCGCTGGCGCTGGCGCTGGCGTCGGGTCGACGGCGCGTGGCGAGGGTGGCATTGCGGCTGGGGCCGGCGAGCGAACTGGTGACGTCGGTGACGTCGGGGAAGGGGTCTCGACCTGGTCGCGCTCAAATGTGTCCGAGTTGTCGTCTCCGTCCAGCATCTTGGCCGAGTCGTGCTTCTCCATGCTGTCGGATCTGCCGTTCTTGTTCCGTCTCGACATGTGCTCGGTCGCGAGTCCCAGGCCAACATCGGTCGGCAACGAACTGGGCAACAGCGAGTGCCGTGTCCTCGACTGCCTCGCCGTCGAGACGCCCGACCCAGGTATCTGCATTGCGGTCGGGCTCGGGAGCGGATCGTTCATGGCTTCCAGCATCTTCGCTCGCAGCTCGCTGGCGTCGGAATGGCTGGTGTCGGGCCGAGAGCTCTCCTTCTCCAGGGCCTCGGTGTCCGGCAGGTCGTCGTCGTCGGGAAACTTCATGCTGCGGCGAATGCTATCCATGTCGATGTCGGAATCCCGAAAACCGCGCTCGTACATGCCCATTACGTCCTCGAGGCTCACGCCGTCGTCGACTGAGCTGGGGCGCCAGCTACCGCGGGCATAGCCGTTGATGATGGACTGCTCGGTGATGCTGCTCGTCTTGGTCAGGATGCTGTTCCGCTCGGTGCCGCTCGCGGTGAAGACGGTTCCGTGTGCGGTCGAGGTGGTGAACTGCGACCGAAAGCTCGAGCCGCCGGACCGAGATTCGTCGCCGGTTGCGAGCCACGAGGGGCCCTCCCGCAGGTGCGTTTGAGGGGCGTTGTAGGGCGTGTTGTAGTGCGAATGGGGCTGTCTCGGGAAGGATACGGGCGGGCCGCCGGCAGTGGGGTTCTGGTGCCTCGGGAAATCGATTCTCGGGGGCGCGGCGTTGAGGTGGTCGTTGCTCGAACGGGGAGGGATTGAAGAGTAGGTGCTCGAAGATTGTGAGGAAGATTGCGAAAGCCGGCGGTTTCTTGGCCAGGGGTTCGGAGCCGGGTTGAAATTAGGGGGTGCTGCTTGATGTTGGGGGTTGCTTGTTGGTGGCTGGTCCAACTGCAGGGGGGGGTCAGCAGCAGCGGCGGCGGCGGCGGCATGCGGGCGGTGTGCCGCCATGCGCCACGACAAGGCACTGTCAGACTGTTGCGACGGGACGCTGGGTTTCCTGGGCCGCGAGAAGTTTTCCACCCCCATGGTGGGCATATTGGGCTCGGTCGGGGTGCTCTGGCGGCTCGAGACGGGCGACTCGAGGTTCGAGACGGGCGACAGGCGGGCTAGCTGGTCATGCTGGTGGGAGAGCAGGGGAAACTTGTGGGTCTCGGGTTGCGGCGGAGAGGAGGCCGAGGTGGTGACGGACTCGGGGGACTCGGGGATGTAGGGGTTCGAGGAGAGGCCGGGAAAGGCAGAGCGGGGAGCGAGGCGCGAGGTGGTGGGCGGCGTCGACTCAGCCCTCGTGCGGTGCGGCGGGGGCTGGAAGTGCGAGATGGTCGGGGTCGGGCTCGGGCTGGCACGCGGGGGGCGCGAGCCGTAGTAGAAGGAGTCGCTGCGGGCCGAGGTGAGGGCGGGCGGGACGTTGACGTTGACGTCGGATCGCAGGTTGAGGACGGGCCTGGGGGAGCTCGAGGGACGCAGCGAAAACGAGGGTGGGGGATGGTTTTGTAGGCGGAAGGGCCGGGACAGGGGCGGGGGGTTGTGGTGGTGTGTGGGTGTGGGCGTGTGGGCGTGGGCGTGGTTGTGGTTATTGTGGCTATTGTGGTGCTGGTGGTGGTTGTGGTTGGGGTTGGGGGAATATTGTTGTCGGTGGTGCGTTTGGTGTCCAGGGTAGCCGTGGGGTCCCTGGTGTCCCTGGTGTCCCGGGTGGCCGTGGGGTGTCTGGTGGTTGTGCGGGTGCTCAAACATGGCGGGCATGTCTGCGGGATCCGCGGTCCCAGCGTCGTCGTGTTTCGACCACGGCTGGTGCTGGTGCTGGTGCTGTTGCTGTCGCGAGTGCGTCCTGGGGGGTGGTGCAAACGCCGCCCCTGGTCCGCCGCGCTGCTGCCGCACGTTCGACGGCGAGGAGTGCTGGGACTGGGATTGGGACGGGGACGGGGACGAGGACTGTGACGGTGACTGGGATTGGGGGTGTTGAAACTGTCGATGCCCGTAGTGTTGCTGCTGCTGGTGCCCGTGCTGCTGCTGCTGCTGCTGCTGCTGCTGGTGTCGTTGCTGCTGCTGCTGCTGCGGTTGATACTGCACCAGCTGGGGCTGCCACCGCTGCTGCCACTGCTGCTGCTGTCCCCCACTGCTGCCGCCGCCAGCAGCGTCCTCCCTCGGGCCGTCGCCGTCGTCGTCGAAGCGGTACTCGTGGCCCAGCATCGCCATCGCTGCTGTGGGCGTGGCGAGACCTGCGGACCTGCGTTGCCTGGGCCAAGCAGTGCGCGGGCGGAGGAGGAAACGGTGGAAATCAGTGTTATGGGCGGCCCATGCAAAACTTAGGCTGCACTCCCCCAACTAATTTTACATTGTGAAGGCTCAGATGACAGCGGCCCCCCCAGGCTCGGATGCAGGGCCCCAAGTCCACACCAGCGATGGGGCCTGGGCTGGGCATCGACCCCTGTGATCTCTGGGGTCCCTGGCGTCTTCCCACTCATCCTGGCCTGGCTCAGGCTGGCTGCAACCCGCCGCCCGTAGCCCTTGTGATTTCGGGTTGCATGCCAGTGCTGAGGAGACGAGTCGAAATGTGGAATCCACGTTCCAACGTCGCACCAGCCAAGCCCACCGCCCGGACGCCCACCCTCCCGCGCTCCGCAGTCTCGGCTTGGGCCCAGCGATTGGCCGCTGCTGGGACTGGCTGGGCTGGGACACTCGGGTCAGATCCAGCCTGCCAGTCGATCTCTGCTGGACTGTGTCCTGTGTAAATAGTTATCCGTACTCTATTGCTACCGCCATCTCGAGATCCCCCGTTCAGATATCAACCCTCGCCCCGGGGAGATAAGGGACTAGAGGGCTGCAGCGACTGCCGGCGTGAAATCGGCCGCCCTTGCATCCAGATAGATTGCTGCACAGACAGACCTCCGCGGTTGAGTGCGCGGGACATGCGCGTTACCGGGGCGTGCGTTGCGGTTGGATGCCCAACTGGACTGCCGCTTTGGTTCCTGACCCTCCCACAGGCACCCTCGCTCGGCCCGAGCGGCAGAACGAGTCTCCAGCACCGGGGTGACGTCGGGTTGCGTCGAGCTGGGTGCGTCGAGTTGCAGTTGCAGTTGTAGCGGCGAGTGTCGCAAAGGCCCAGCAAGGGGCGAAATCAGACGGATTGGATGGGGGCAGAGCTTGACTTCCATTGTTCATTGCTTCGTGCGACTCTCTTCCCAGCCAGTTGCAGTGCGCCTCCCCAATATTTACTTTGCGAGCAGTTAATAATGCCAATAGGGGGAAGCGGCAACCTGCCACAAATTTTTTTTCATTCCGCTTCCTCGCCGCTGCCCACAACCGACAGCAACCCCAATTCATCCCGAATCATCCCCAAGCACCACCCCAAGCACTACCACCCCAAAGCACCATCGCCCCCGCACTGCGAGACCACAACGGGCCACAGGCAGCAGCAGCAAAAAAACTCGCCGAGCAAAAGCAAGACGCAAAAACACGGCGACCTCGCCCAACTGCCCAGCTCGGGCCCACGCGCTTCACGCTTCTGCCAGTTTCAGGGGCAAGAAACAGGATATACCAGTCGCCATTGGCGGGGTTCTCTCTCTGTGTTGCCTCGGACATCTCAAACCGAAACAGCCAAACAGTCAGCTAGCGCACGGCGAAAAGGGTCAACGCAACACGCAGCTGACCTGTCAAAGCCGGGTCCGGCGTAGCAGGTGGTCAAAACGCCTCAACCGCCGCCGTCCGTTGTGTCGAGCAGCAGCCCACAGAAACAGCATGCAGCCTCCGGTGCGCTCGATGCGATTTGGGGAATCTTCCGGGCCGCTTGGCGCCCGAGCCTATGCCCGTCTGGGTAACGTGTTCCTGACCCGGCCGTCGGCGTGAGCAAGGGGGCGCGAGCAAGGGACCCGTCGTGGAAGCTTTCGAAATCGAAATTGACATTCCACCCCCTTGTGCCCTTGTGGGCTCGGCCTGGGCTGGCCTTCTTGCTTTCGGAGCTGCAAACCGAACACAGCGCAGCTCTGCAACCCTCCCAAGACGCCCCAGCGTTGCAGCCGGTCAGCTTTCCTCAAATTCGACAAAACTCGCCAAATTCCTGGGCCCGGCAGACATTTCCGATATTTCCGTCCAGAAGGAAAATCAATCTCGCCCGGGAGCCAGCGGGAGGAGCACCTCCTGCGTCGTGCGTGCAGCACTCCCACGGCCTCCCGCGGCGTTTGACATCAAAAGGCGCAGAAACCGCCGATATCTGCGCAGGACCAGAAATGACGGCTCATCTCCTCCTCCTCGTCTCTCCCTCGACGACCATGGGGGCTGTCCCTGCTGCCGTCCGGGCCTCTCGGGCTGTCTGCCTCGCAATGCGTCAGCCCGCCGCCGACGGACCTGTGCAGAGTCGCACCAATCCACCTGCGATGTCGCGACTGCGCCTGCGGATGCATCTCGCCCTGCAGCCGGCGCAGTGACCGTCACGGAGCCCGAGCGAATCACCTCGCGGGGATCGAAGCTGGGAGGACCCGTCACCTCCCCTCTCGGCACCACGTTCACCCGACCTCCGGCACCCCTGGGCTTCCCCACGTGATCTGGGCAAAGTCGATGACGTGCCGTTGGTGCTTCTCGCCGTGCTCTTGCCCGTTTCGCTCCTGTTGGTTTTTCTCCCTCACTCACTCCTTGGTCCGCCGTGGGCAAAGCGGGTCCGAGCTCACCCGCTCGTCGACCAGTTGGAACACGGATTAATAATGGCCGGCGCAGCAAGGCTCGGACCAACATGCGGTCAGGGCATTGTCACTCTTGGAGGGGAGTGTCGCGCGGCGCTGCAGCAACTGGCTCCCAGCCCTGGTTCGGACTGGATTTGGGCTGCCTAAGGTGCCAACTTCTCCAACGCTGCGCGCAAACAGCCTGCCCGCCTTCCCCTTCCCTGATCCGCCAGCCAGGGGGAAGCTGCTGGAGCTCCCCGCTCCCCGTTCTCCGCAGCAACACACCTGGCTCTGCCGTTCACGCCGCAGCAGCCTTCCCCCTCCCCCTCCCCCCCTCCTCCCCACCCCCCTTTGCTCGCAGTGTTTCTCTCAGCCCGCCCTTGAAGCGTGGGCGGTACGTACCGCTTGGCTGGAGCTCCCAGCCTTTGCCCGTCCACCACCCCCGAAAACCCCCTTCCATGCTGGTGTCCTCCCCTTCTCTCTCTTTTCCCTGGCCAGCCGTTCCCCATCCATCTGCCATCAAATTGCGCCCCTGTGCACCCTCCAACACGCATATTCTTGCCAATTGACGCTGTTTTAAGCCCCCTTCCGCAATGTCTGGCCGCAAGAGAAAGCAGGACGAGGAGGAGGAGCTCGTTGCCCTGCCCAGCGACGAGGACGAGGAGGAGGAGGAGTAAGTGGCTTCTCCCAGCTGTCGCAAAACACATCCGATGCCATCCCCCGTGTCGTTTCCATGATGCGACCAGAACCCAGCAAGCTGAAGCCGGCTTGCTCGCCCACTTGTCGCGGCGCAAACTGGCCGTCTCCGTGATCTTCTTGTCTCCCGCGCTTGCCGCGGTTGCCGCGGCGGTCCTGCGCGTGATGGTGCCCTTCGTGGGCGATGCAGCCATCGCGCCTCGTCCTTGGTTGCCATATCAGACAGCTGACAACCGCCAACACAGGTACATCTCTACCGACGAAGACGGTGAAGGCGATGAGGAGGAGGAGGAGGATGACGAGGATTTCGATGACGAAGGAGAGGAGGACGAAGGCGAGGATGAGGAGAACGCCGCCCCAGGTAAGCTACAACCACAGTGGCATCGAGCAATCTCGCTGCCGCACAGGTTGAAAGCCGCAAACGCGTTGGGATGCGCCCACTAGGCCCATCCCCACCCGACCGCGTCTCGTCCTCGTCACCTTGTCCACCCCTTGGCAGCCTGGCTGACACTTGTCCCCCAGTACAAGCTCCCCCAAAGAAGAAGTTAAAGACGGCCAACGGCGAGGGCCCGGCGCCGTACAAGAATGGCACCGCTGCGAACGGCGACCAGGAGGGCGAGGAAGCCGAGGGTGAGGAGGATGAGGAGGAGTTTGATGAAGACGAGGAGGTGGAGGGCGAGGAGGAGGAAGAGGAAGAGGTCGACGAGGACGAGGTGCCCGCCAAGGGCGCTGCTGCTGCCAAGGTCGCGACCGCGCGCGCGGTCGACAACGCCGCGTCCGCCGCGGTCGCTGCCGACGGCGATGAGGAGGACTAAGCATCGCGGTGCGGTCTCACTTCTGCTCCCCTCTCCCCTTGCTTCCTGCCTCCTGCCGTTACCTAGTTACCCCCCGTCGGGCGTCCGCGTCAAACAGGTTGAGCCGTCATTTCTGTGCTGCGCTGCGCTCTTCAACATGAAAAGAAAATGGTTGTCTTCTTTGCCGGGAATGCTGTTTGTATGCGAGTCCTTTTTGTTCTTCTGCGGCGAGTCTGAGTTAGAAACAAGGAGACAGTGGTCAAGGTTTTTCGAGATTTGGGCACTTGCCCCAAGCGAATCTTTTTTCTTGCTTGGTCGAATCAACCAATGCCTCGGCCGTTTTTTTTTGACAGGCCCTGGCATGACATGGCCGTCTCTCCCTTTTTTTGTTGACAAACTTTTGTCGGCCACATGTATCGCCGGCTCCGGAGTTCCTCGTCGGGCTGTTGGTCGAGGCCATCCCAGGGCTGCGGCGCCGCGGTGTGGAATTGCGCATCGGCGGTTTAATAGTTTAATACACAAAAGAATAACGCGCTCGAGCGCTTCCGAGTGGAAACGGAGGATGTAAAAGCAAGAAGAGGAGAGAGGGATTGGCATTGTGCCAACTCACTCTCCCCCTTCTCCTGTCCTGTCTGTCTCTGCCCAATGGCTCCACCCCCACCTCGTCCCTTTTCCCCTCTTCTTCAACAAGCGACTTGGCCCAAAATGCACGTCGAGTCCTGCTTCTGACGGTGCCCAACCCACCCACCTAAAGAAAGGTACCTTAGCTAAACGCATGCCCAGACATGCCAAAATCTGGGGTTCGTCCAAGCTTTCGGGGGACGAGTCGGGAGACTCCATCGGACTTTGGAGGATGCGGGTTTGGTGCTGGCTTGGTGCGATGCTGGGCTGGGGTGCATAAGTTGGTGATGGTGGACGAGTCGTACTTAGACTGTTTGTGATTGAGATGTGCATTTGTGGGTGTGAATGATGTCCTGAGGTGATGCATTCACCCAACTCCCCAACAGCTTCCATAGAGACATGCATCAGTTCACTAGCATTCCTCCCCATTTCTCTGCCACAGCAAAGGGGAACTGCCTGTCCGGCACAAGTGGGAAATGGTCTTCTACGAAACCACCCACACTCTACCACCAACCCTCAACAAACTGCCTGCGATGTTGGCATGCATCCCATCCCACTTCCTCTCTCGCCACGGTTTTCTCCGTCTCTCTCACCAATGCCCACCCATCCCACCGACCTCCCCATCCCCATCCCCCTGCGTGGTGCATCCCAAAACCAAGAACAGCACACAATAGCCAAGACGAGAATTCGCCGCAACCAGCAAACGGGCGCCAACGACAAAACACCCTTGTCGCCGCCGGGCCAAAGGATACATCCCGGCGGCGCGTGCAGCCAGCGCGCGCCGGTAATTTGGCGCCCGTTGGCTGGCGTTGGCTGGAGTTGCCGAAGTCCCTGTCCTCTGCCCCGGATGGCCGAGAGTTCAGGTCAACAGGGAGTCAAGGCTCGGGGCTGTGGTCGGGGAACGAACAGCCAACGAGAAGAGTAGAGCATGTCTCGGGCTTCGTTGCCATGACTGCTGCCGCTGTAGGAAGATGTGATTGGGTTCCCTGGTAAGCGATAAGATAAAGCTCCTACCAACGCCTCTCTGTCACAAAAAAAAAAAAAAAAAAAGCTCCATCCCTCCCCCATAGGTACGCATCCCCACCGCCCGGCCCCGCCCTATCTGTCATCCCATCTTTCTCTCCCCCAGAATCAAGTGTCAGAGTCTTGAACCCACCAGCCCAGATTGTTCTGCCCCCAGCAACCAACTGGCTGGTCCCCTCGCGGGGGAAAGGAGAAGAAGAGGGGCGGGCTGTCAGTGCCTGTCAAAAATGGGCCCATTTTCATGCACGCCGCCCCTCCCTGACTTTTTCAGCAGACGCGTTCGGTGGTGGCCTGACAGGTCGGCGTGGCGTTTCGTGCGCGTAGAAACGGCTCGCTACGGGGGGAGAAGAGTTTGATGGGCGGTGGGAGCTGGAGTTGGGGCTGGACCTGGGAAGTATGCAGGCCGGGCCGGGGGATTGTCTTGCCCCCTCAGCTCTTTATCTTGTTGGTGTTGGTGGTCCCTTTACCACTTGGGGAGGAGGGGGAGAGGCGGTAAGGCACGGTGCCGGGGGCCGCCGTGTTGTTTTGCTGACAGCGCGGGGGGGCTGCTTGGCGGGTGTTGGCTGGCCCGTCAGCTCCCGATAATGCTGGGAGCCGGTCTTCCGGGTCGGGAGGCACCGGTCAGGGGGAAAACCTGGGGGGTGCGTGTACATACATTACTGGCGGTATAAGAAGAGATAGCCCGGCGGGATGGTTCTCCGGGTCTTGAGGGGAGGTTGTGACGCCGTCCGTTTCCCTTCCCTTCCCTCCCTTTAACCGCCACCGCCCCTGACACGGCGCCCCAGGCCCGGGATGACAGCTTCGGTTCGCGTCTCGTCCTCTTCCTGCTCCGGACTCGCATCGGGTTCGGTGACGGGCGGCGTTGCCGTTTGCCTTGCGCCCTGCCGCCGTCATTGAGTGCCCTAAGGTTCGCCCTATTCAGTCCCGTCACTTGCAACAGCTGAGGAAGCTCTCGTCGCCAAGCATCATGGAGCTCAGCAGCGCCGCGGCGGGCCGGCTAGGAGGTGTGGCTGATGGCAAGGTAAGAACTGGGAGTTTCTCATGTTCGGGAGGTGCTGGCCTTCGTCATGACCCAAGCATAGTCTCGGCCATCACAGCGAGGCTCCTTGACTCCAGCAAGTGCTCGACAGGACAACAAGAGCTCTTGTTTATTCCACTATCGACAACATCATCTCTGTGCTCATCATCTTGTGAGGGCCAAAGACACTGATGGATAGTCGTCTCCTGTCAGATCACCCCATCCCTACTTCCAGCCTACGACTCTCTCGGCCAACCAGTAGTTGGATTGGAAACCCTCTCCTGGTGCTCTCCGGAGTCAACCTACCTCGTCCCCACCTCCGACGGGCCAGCCACCGGCTTCTTCCCGCTCCAGAGCGGCACCGCCTCCGTCTACCCCGGCCTAGGCGCCATGCTCCACTGGCCAACCCCAGCCTCATCCTTCTCGTTGATGGGCGTCGTCCCGTCCGAGGACCCCTGGCCAGTCGAAACCGACTCGGACGGCTGCTCCCTCTTCTCCTCCGTCGACGCCCCCAGCCCCAGAGCAAGCCAGCAGTACCCCGCCGTGGCCGAGTTCATCGCCATGGCGTCGACGGCGCAGAAGAAGGACTCGTCGTCTCCCAAGGCCGAACAGCCATCCCCCGCCGCCGTGCAGAACAAGCCCACCACCACCGCCAAACCCCCCGCCCACGTCCGCAAACACAGCGGCACCATCCAGCTCCGCACCGCCGCCCGCAAGCCGCGCAAGCAGGCGGGTCTGGGGCCGGTGTCTACGGCTGTTACGAAGAGGCGAAGCAACGGTGCGAAGCGGGTCAAGAACGAGAAGGGGAGCGGCGGCAACGCAGATGCTGCTGCTGCTGGGGGTGGGGGCGACGAAGACGACGACGACGACCTCACCCCGGAAGAGCGCCGCGCCCGCCGCGCGCATAACCGCGTCGAGAAGCAGTACCGCACGCGCCTCAACGCGCAGTTTGAGAGACTTCTCGCGGTCGTGATGCCCACTCCGGTGCTTGGCCGACGCCATTCAGCTGGGGCTGGGGTCGGGGATGCAACCGAGGCTGAGGCTGCGCGAGGGAACGATGCTGGGCTTGAGCTTGGGGGGGTGGGCGTCGGTGAGGACGACGAGAAGCGGCTGAGCAAGGCCGAGGTGCTGGACCTCGCGCTGCGGCGGATCAGGGCGCTCGAGGCGGAGCGGGAGAGGCTGGATGGGGAGAGGGGGGTGTTGGTGGGGAGTATGAGGGCGGCCATGGCTGTGGCGGGGGTTCCGTGGTTTCCTGTGGGCGGGAGGGGCTGTGGGGAGGGGAAGGAGCTTGGGGAGCTTGGGGCTGGGGTTGGGGGAGTGGGTTGGGGTGCTGAGGGGGAGGGATGGGTGGGCGGTGTTGTTGGTTGATGTGAGCTCTTGCCTCGGTGCCTACCTGCTCTGCTTGTGGGAGGGGGGATTGAGGATTCTTTGGAAAGGGTTGAAAAGGAGTCCAAAATGGGGTTGACAACAGGGTGGCCGGCTGTCTGGGGTTTCGTACATAGACCATGGACCGGAAGAGCCAATCTGAATCTTGCATCAGCAACATCGATATATACATGTGACTCCGTACCACGCAAACACCCTCGTGTTGCCTCGAGAGCAATCTGGGGGCTGATCAGTTGCTGAGAGAACCCACGGAAAGCCGTCTTTCATACAGGTCTGGAGAAAGACGGTTAGTCTCAACTATTCAAGTCAAGCTGCATAGTTATGTAATCATCCCTAATGTATTACGACTCCCCAGGCCACGGTGTAGGACCAGCCAATTAATATATACACAGCAAGCAATATCAATGATCCCTCGGTTCCCGTTTTCCACCATGTGCCAATCGCCTACGCGGTGTTTCAACAACAACCCCCATCAGAGGAAAAGGAAATACTCCCAGTCTTTGAATTTCATTGGTTTTATCATCTCCTTATCTTACCCTGCTCGGTTCAAATCCGGGTACATAGTATTAAGCTGAATTCCCGGATCTGTTTGGCATCACTCTATCTGAATCAAGATTAACACCTCGCCTCCTCAAGCGGCAGCCCTCTGGGGGCCGCGGGACAACCAACACACTGCAAACAGAGCGACACCATATTATCAGTGCCCAGTTGGCACGGATCACACATCGGGGCTAGCCTTGTTGCCACGTTTTAGCGCTGAGGCGGGACGTTGGTCTTGGTGGCATGATTCCGGGGTTGGATCGGCTGATGTGTTCATCACCTCCCCATCCTGGGGTCAGGACAGACCGAACGGGTTTTGCCGTTTGACTGCGGACGAACTCGAGTTTCATGGCCGTGAAACACCTGTCGTTGTTCTGTTATCTGATCGGGAAACTCAACGAGAATGTTTCCACAAGGGCGATCCCCGCAGGTGGGACAAACAACTGAGGTTCTTCTAGCATCACACAGCCGCCAGCCAGCGTGTTATTGACGTGCCGCCTGCCCGCCGCGTGGGGTGGTCGGCCGGACGAGGCGAACCGGATGCGGAACAGTGCATAGGCGATTATGTCGGGGTGGCCTGATCCGTCGACCGAGACCCTGATCTATCGAATCAGCATCACAGCTGTCCTAATTGCAGTCCTCATGTCGTCCAGACCCATCTGACAGCCCGACGTACCTCACAGCCTATGTTGTGCGTGATCCGATGCTTAAGAGTATGGTCCTCGCGGCGCCTCTTATTCCCTCTGCCCACAGGCCCGCTCTAGCCTACGGCCGCCGCATTTCAAACACCGCTTCATCGTCATTGTCAAACCGAGAAGCTCTCCAGATATACAGTGTCTCTCACAAGCCGGACGGTGTTGTTTGTCCAGCCTCGCCAGGATTCCCACACGGCCTGTGCGAGTTTGCCGAACATTGCCCCCGGTATTAGTCCACGATCAGGACCATGCGCGAGGAATCCAGAAGCAGATCTCGCGGCCTCGGCATCATGGACATCTGCAACCAGGACTCGACCGAACCAAGCGACCACCACGGCCGCCATCACCACGGCCGCCATCACAAGCAAGACGCCGGCCCAAAACGCCCTCAGCTCCTGAAGCGTCACCACAGCCCAGACGCCAGAGAGAACAAACGCCACCGCCCGGACCCAACCCCAAATCCCAAACCCAACAACAGATCCCACCGCCCATCCCCCTCAACCTCCCCAACCGGCCCCACCTCCACCTCCCCCTCCACCTCCCCCTC
>MU855945.1:0-16855 GCA_033296695.1 Staphylotrichum tortipilum
ACAGCTCCGACGCCTTGTCGTCGTTGGCACGAGAGGGGCCCTGGAGAAAGCAGATGTCGCGGATCGTCTCGTGCCGGGTGAGTGTCTCGAGCAGCGGCGTGGGAGAGTCGCCCATGACATCGATGCAGATGCTCAACGCCTGCGCGTTACGCAATTCCGCTGCGTCGAGGGCGGTGGCGACATGCTTGTACGACAAGTTCCGGTAGGCAGCCCAGTCGAGGTGCCGGCGTCTGGCATAAGCTAGCCGGAGGAGCTGCGCAGATGCATCGGAAGGCCGCATCTTGTCTGCGTCGTCGAGAAGGCGCTCTCGGAGACGGCTCTGGAAGCCGGGTAGCGCAAGAGACTCGCGGTGGGTTTCCAGATCGACCGTCTCGGCGTGGAGCAGCGCAGTGACTGCCTTTCCGACAGCGGCATCGTGGTCGCGAACGGGGACGGCCGGGATGCTGCCGTGGCTGCTCTCGCTCAAAGATGGCGGCCAGATGTCTTCCGAGTTGTTAACAAACATTGCAAACAAGCCAGAATCATGGTTGCTGCGCGTATGCGAAACAGCTTACACCTGAGAGCCCAGGGCTCGACAATGCCGTGTTGATCCAACCGCTCAGCCCCATCAGGCGCCTCCTCCAGACCGAACTTGGCCATGTACGCGGCTGCCGAGAGCGGCGTTTGCGCGCCAGAGTTGTCGAGATACAGCACCGGTTTGCGGGCCCTCGTACCTGCTCTCTGCGCGATCAAACAACCCCATGCCAATGCCACTAAAGCCACGCCCATCCCCCGTGACGTAACTGATTTTGGAGCCCACGATGCCGTACCGCACGGCATCCAAGTCGGAAATGTCGATGACGATGGTGCCGTACTCGAGCGCGTCGTCGCGAAAGACGGTCGTCAGCGGGCGCTCCTGGACGTCGTCGAGTCGAGCCCCAGGCCCGCCGCCGTCGTCGTCCAAACGGGTCAAGGCCACGCGCAGGCACGACGAGATGAAGGGGAACTCGCGGATGGCGCCTGCGTCCGCCCACGGCGGCGAGTCGGGCGGCGGGGTCTGCTCGGGGTCCGCGGGCGGGGGGCCGCGCCGAAACACGCGGTCGGCCAGGCTGGGCTGCGGCAGGTCGGGGACTTGCACGCGCGGCGGCTTCTCCGGACGGCGTCCCCCGCGGTGCTCGGCGGCAGCCAGGGACAGCTCGGCCTCGATGGCGACGCGGTTGGCCGGGCAGGTCAGGATGTCGACGGCGCGCGCGCAGTCCTGCACCACCTGGCGGACGCGCCGCCATTCATTCTCGATGTCACGCCCGGGACCGGGGGTTCGACCCTGGCGGTAGGTGACGGCGAGAGGGCGATGGGGGCCTTCGGGACCTGGCGCACCTACATTGGCGATAATGAAGAAGAGGAATGACCGGGGCGCAACGGTCGCGATGAGGCTCTCCCTCCTGACCATGTCGGGAATGGGGGGGCATTTGGTGATGGGCATGCCTCGACGCCCGTCAAGTGTTCCAGGCTTGTGCTTGTGGTTGAAGAAGGAAATGGCAGGAATGGAAGTTGAGGCGCAGCACAGACCCAAGGTTCTTGTAACAATTTAAAACAATGAGTCACTCGTCATTGTTCAACGACCCGTCGCGTGCGGGGTGGGCTGTCTCGTGACATTGTGTCAGACTGCAGGACGGGGCAGAGAGTGTCTATGTACCGAGGTCCCTCAGGCATCTCCTGTGTATCTTGCTCGTACTGCTGCTGCAGTGCCGCCGAGCTCTCAACCAACGTCTCCAGCCCAATCCTCTCAGCCAGATCCCGAGTCACCATTTCTCCTACCAAGCCCTCGAGCTCGCACGAAGGAGCATCAATGGCTTCTTCAGCAGCCTGCTTGACATCACAGACAGCGTCGTCTACACGTCGATGCACTCGACGATGGTCATGCGCAGGCGGCCCAGCATGATGGCGATCTCAAGCAGATGAAGGCGTGTGCGAAGGCTATCGCAGGATGAGAGTGAAGCTCGCTGTGATTTCCCATCATGACAATGATAGCGCACATACGCAAGTCTATGCCTCTGCCGCTACCCTCGGATCCTTGCGGGCTTCTTCAAGTATCTTCCTCATATGAGCATACAATCCGCTGTCCTCCCTCTTCCACCTCCCGCCGCCTGGAAATACTGCCTTCCGCAGTGTGTTCACCCAGGGGATCAACGGCCTGTAGTACTTGGTGAAGAATTCCTTGGTAATCTTGTCGTAGAGGAACCACCGCGCTTCTTTGACTGCATAATCAAGGTCTTTAACTGCAGAGCGAAGGCACCTTAGCCCAACCAGGGGGGGCTGTAGTCTGCGTTTTTTTTCTGCGAGATATCCTGCAAGTAATGCGGTAGGTTCGGCCGTTCCGCGAGAGGCCACCCTGCGCAACGAGTCCCTTCTGGGCGGCCCCAGTCGAATGTTTCATGCCAACGCTGTCTTGCTCTATAGCCAAGGCAAGCGGTTGTCCAGAGGCAGTGAGGAGAGAGTTCCGAAATCAAATCGGCTTCTGGAATAAATCATCATGCTTTGTCTGAACCAAAGAGCATGTTCCTCAAGGCGTGCGGAAAAAACATTCAGGGGCGGGAGGGGCTGTCGCCCCCTTATCTCTCTTCCTGCACCATTTCTGAGCACCAACAAGGAGAGGGCGCTTGCATCAGAGCGAGGACCAGTCATCTGTCGCACCGAGCCAACGCTCCATGTCAAGGCATACCACACCACACATCTCTCACACACACCCTCTTACTTCTTTCTCATGCCCCCCCTTACTCGGCCTCTACACCGCGCTACTGGATCTCCACGGCCGAGATGGAGAATCCCACCGACCGTGCCAGCGCGTCGCTCCCGTACAGTTCGTTTTGCTCCTGCTCGGGCGGCTCAAACTGGTGCCTCGATGTTCACACACACTCTCTCTCGCCCGCTCTCTCCTCGCGCGCGTAGTTCCTCTGCAGTGGCCCCAGTGTTAGATGCCTACCTCCAGCAGCTGTGAAAAATGAGTAACTTGGCTCCTTGACACCCATAATATGAGCCATTTACGCATGGCTGCTTAGGGCTCGAGTACGACCATGGCGATGAGGACGGAAGGGGGGACGGGATGTAAGTCGCCGTGGAAATTGTTTTGCCATGATGTGGGAGCGACCATCTTGGGCGGCAGCCAGCGAGACTTCCCACTTTGGGCTAGCACAAGCCGTCCTTTCTTGTTCTGGACTAACGTCGCATTATTTCTGATTCTGGATTAACCTCATTAGATATCTTGGATTACGTGGTTATAACGCTACGAGGGCTACGCCAGATCACATTACAGCAGAATGCAGATGTCAGGCTTCCACTTTTACCCCTGCTGCTCCGGCGGGGTCGCGCGAGCAGGGTGAGCAGGGTGAGCCAAAAGCGGCGAGTACTCACCACCCGGCTCACCCTGGTTGGCGGATGAGCCGGAGCCATGCGCGCAATATTTCCCTTTGTCCCCGACAACCCGAACCTTTTGCATCACATCACATTACATTAAGCTTCCCCCCCTTGCCATCCCAGCAAACAAAAGCCCACCGCCCACCATCATCCCGCCCCCCCTTGACCGGAAACAGCCACAAACCCCGCAACCGGCACCGCAACCCCCACCGCCGCATTCCCCGTGCCAGATGGCTTGCTCGTGGTGGTCGTGGCCGAGCCCCCCGTGGTGCTGCTCGCCGGCGGGGTGGTAGTCTGCGCCGCGGACGTGGAGCCCCCCGACAAAGAAGAAGAATGCGCGGTGCTCGACGCCGCCGAGGACGAGGACGAGACGCCCGTCACGCCCGGGTTGGAGGCGGGCGCGACCACGACGCCGAACGGGCCCTCAGGGGGCGTAACCGCGTTGCCAGCGTTGCGCGCCAGCGAGGCGTACGACTCGAGTGTCTGCGCCTCGGACGGGTTGATCACGGCGACCATGCTGTTGCGGCAGTGCTGTCCCGTGTTCTGGGCGCAGTAGATGGGCATCGGGTTGGTGTGGTTGACCGTGACGCAGAAGACTTGGGACTTTTTTGGGTGTTAGTTGAGTTGTAGGGGGGATGAAGAGAGAGGGGGGTGTACGTTGACGGTGCCGGCCTTGGTCGGGAAGAAGCCCGAGTAGAACCCGCCCGAGGAGGCCGGGCGGCAGGCACTCGAGAAGTCGCCGGCCACGACGCTGTGGTTGAGATGCCAGTAGCGGAACTCGATCACATCGCCTACCGACGCGTGGATCATGCTCGGGTCGAAGGTCAGGCCGTTGTTGCCGACCGACACGGGGATGGTCGTCGCCGCGGCGAGACCTGCGCCGGCGAGGAGGAGGGCGGTGGTGCTGGAAGGGAGCATGGTGATGTTTGTGCTGGACAATACTAGAGGAGGTGTTCTGGGGTTTGGTGTAAGTGGATGTGTAAACAGACTATTTTGTGTGTTCGAGGCGGACGGTCTGGGAGAGACTCAAGAAACAACAGAGCATCACTGGCCTTGGCAGCACATAGCAGACCTCTTATACCACCATCTTTGTGTCCCCGTAACAAGCCACAGACGCCTGTGGCCCAGAACGTCCCCGGGGGACCCGGAATATGCAAATCCGGCCTGCACCGCATCCGAAAGCAGCATCCTGGGCCATTGGTTGTGGCGCTGACACGGCGCTGTCCGGGACAGGTACAGAAGCTAACTATTCCCCAGCTCCTGTACCTCATGGCCTCGCCCCTTGTTGGCCTGAAGCTCGTACTGGCCGCCGCTGCTGGCATCCCACCCTCCGGCCTGATACGGGCTGTGATAGGGGCTTTGCTGTGCACTCTCCCGGTAGGTATGATGCGGCCCCTGGCCGACGGCCTCGAACCCAGAATTATATTGCGGCACCACCTTCAACCCTGCCGTCTTCTTCCTCCACAACAACATGCCCACGAGAACAGTCAAGAGAACCCCCAAAGCCGCGCCGCCCACCACGCTCCCCGCGATTACGCCTGGGCTTGGGGTCCCGTCGCCAGCCGCGGCCGTCGCCGTCGCCGTCGCCGTCTCCGTCACGCGCATCGTCATGGTCGACCCCTGCGGCGTCGGGGGGTTCCCGGGCCCGCCGCTCCCCGTCAGCCGCAGCAGGCCCACCCGCGTCGTCGACTCGCCCGCTGAGACAAAGTATACGCTCTTCACCAGGTCGGTGGTGGAACCAGTGCAGTAGTTTCGGGTGAAGCCGTTCTCCCACCGCTCCGTCGCGCAATAGGAGGGACTGTCCCCGGACCCGGAGCTGGCATCACACGGCGACAACCGCAGTCAGCGATCAAGGCTCGACTGAGGAGGAACAAGTGCGGGACTTCCAGCCGAGGAGCCCGACGGACTGTGGCAGGGAATGAGAACTTGAAGAAAGAAGGAAACGACTCACCAAAACCCAACCAAGTTGCCGACCGGCCCGCCACAGTCCGGCTGGCCATCTTTGCTGGTGTGCCTCGAGTCGCAGCACGTCGTCCCCCAGTCGCAGTCGTCGTTGGAGCAGCAGGCGACGGCGTAGATGTCGGTGTTGAACTTGCACGTGTAGCCGGACGAGCACCGGACCGACGAGGTGTGGTCGCCGAAACCGCAGAGCTCGGGGGCGGCTGTCGTCTCGGCGCGGAGGTCGAGGACCGCGTGCGGGGTCGGGAGGGACGACGTCGTGGTGGCCTGGCTGCTGCCGCCTGCCATGGTTCGTTTGTTGTTATGGCAGGATGTGATGTTGGTGTTGGATGTAATAAAGTAAAGCCAGTCGACGGGATCGAGGGTGAAACGCGGCCAGCACGCAAGCGGGCGTTGCAGATCGGCAGTTCAGCAACGCGGTCGGGGGAAGATACGGCTCTTGACGTCGGTCTCAAGACATATCCATGGGGTGGCTCAAACCCAGCCACGAAATTGGCTGTGCTATTTCAGGCCGCTTAGCGTCAACCGTAAAGCGCATGGCACACATGCACATGCATGGCCATTGGCCTACTTGGACAGCTACCTAGGTAGGAATATCATCCTGGCTTGTGGCGGCTGCAGCTAGCCCGGAGCTGGATGCTTGGACCGGCACATTCCAACAATGCCGCAAGGCTCTCGGGGACGTTCCTTGAAGTGGTCAAGTGGGTGGTTGACCGGCATATCGGCTGCATCCTGGGCGTTGATCAGCCCCAATCCACCCCCCCATCCGCTGGTTGACATGCGGCTCAGTGTGTCTTGGTCGTGTGGCCTGCCGGCCGGCCGGGCTGGCTGGCCGTGATTTGGCCGCTGACACTCTGAGAGGGCGCCATGGCACGTTCCCTGGTTGTCTGCCAACAGCTCAAACGGGTCGTGGCATCAGGCTGGCCTTGGCTGCATGCTCAGTCCCTCAAGCCCCTTCGGAGGCTCGCTCTCCATTGCCGTGGCGCGGCGGCTGACTTGCTTTGGTTGGTGAAATTAAAGGCACCTAGGATTACAGCGCCTCGTTGTTTTTTGACCACATCTTCGGACGATGCCGAAGGTTTATCCAGCCCAAGATGACCGGTACTCAGGCCAGGGGCAACATGGCTGGGGGATTGGCAAGGCCTCAAAGGCCAAGGTTGACCCGAATCTTCACGAAGCAGTTGACAATCATTAAAATGGAACTAAATGCCATTCGCCTGACGCAGCCGCCATGGGCGGGGAGCCTAGGGGCCTAGGTACGCAGCCCTTGGGGGGAGGGCTCGTTTACACTCATCTCTCTGTATGCGGAGACACCATTTGGAAGCGCGAGCAAAACTAACCTGATTCCTACGAGTCTAACGGTACCTAGGTAACTACTATTAACGGCAACTCTCCTCAGCCGTAGAATGCTGGCGCCGAAGCAGTGAGCTCAATGGGACATGTCCATTCAAGCCAGCAAAAGACATGTCCCGTCCGACCTCTCAAATGAGCCCGTCGGCCAAGTGTGGAACGATAGATGCGCCGGTAAGCGCGGGATCGATGAGGGGATCGTACTTGTCAATCCCCTCAATCGGCGCGTACTTCTCGCACAAGAAGCACATGTTGTTGTACGCCCTAAATGAAAGGTACGCGTCAGCGATGGAGTTCCAGCAGCCCCACGTGCCGTCCGTGCACGTACGTTTTTCTCAAATCACTCCCTGGATGGCCGGCCGAGTAGTTGATGGCGCCCTTCAGGCTGTACAGCCGAATTCGGTCGTTGAACTCCTCGGATGGCTCCGCCGCTGGGTAATGACTGAGGTACGCCTTGGTGTACTTCTCAGACCTGAACACCGAGCTGAACTCGCATCTCCTGTTCCGCAAGGTCATGGCTGTCAGCATCTGGTCGGAGGGCGGGGGTCAGAGGCTGCTGTACTTACCAATGTCCCAACTCCATTTCATTGTGCGCGAAGTATGAGCCGGCATCGAAAAGGAGGCTGTCGCCGGTCTCCATATTGATGCCCATATTGCCCTCCCACAGATCGCCATGAATAATACACGGCTTGAGCACGCGGCCATCGGCCTGGAGCTGATCGAGGAGCCTCGGAATCACCTTCCATGCCACTTGGTCGATCGCCCGTTCGTACTCTGGCCACGGCCCATTCCGCTTGAGATCCAGCTCACAGACGCCAAGGAACAAGTTCCGGTAGAAGACGGCCCAGCTGTCCTGCCAGTCAACCACATGGGCCCTGTCACCGTCGCAGGTCTGAACCGCAAAGCCAAACTTGCCAGTCGGTGACTTGCTCATTTTGTGCAAGCGGGCGAGCCGGCTGGTAAACTCGGCGGGATCGGGCGGCGTTGTCACGTCCATGTCGACAAACTCCGAGAGGTAGAAGTAGGTTTCCGGCCCCGGTGCGTGATACTTTCCGTACCCGAAGGGCTCGGGGATGAAATCCGACATGGTCTCGTAGATCACCTTGGAAGACTCGTATTCGCCACCGAGCATGATGCGCCCCGTCTCTCCGTACGCGATTTTGACGAAGTAGTACTCCTCGGAGTTGTCTGGACCGAGAGCGGTGATCCTGCCCGTGATGGTCCAGGCGCTGGTTCCGAAGTGCTCCACCGAGACAAAGGTGCGCCCCGGAGGAAGGGCTGTAAGGAAGTCATGCGTGAGTGAGGCGCCTTGGGGCGGCTGGATGGGAGGCTGAGATGATCGTTGGAACTCACCTTCAACAACGGCTTCATCCATCGGAAACACGCCGCCAAGGTGGGCAAGAATCTCCTTGATGGTCATGGACGACGCTTTGTCCACCAGGCCGGAGGACCCATCTTGGGAGACATCTAGGCTCACTGAGCAAGGAGGGGCAGGCTTAATGTCGGGGCTGCCAGTCGTGTCTGGGGCGCTGGAACGCTCAAGCTCCAACACGCTGGTTTGAAGCTCCTGCTTGGCATCGCCGTCGGTAGAAGGCGGTGGTGCATCGGACGCCGTCGTCTCGGGTTCCGGGAGTTGCGGTGACTGTGAGGTGCCAGGTGCGTCCTCATGGTCAGCGACCACCGGCGAGTTGGGGATCGGAGGGACGGTAGCCATGGTTGGTGCTGGATCGCCGGCGTGTCGGTGTTTCTGGTGTCTCGGTGGCCTTGGTGGGCAATGCCGAGAGAGATATGGGCATGAAACGAGAAAAGGGGAAGACATAATTAAATATAGACACATGAGAGCGGCGTGAGCACAGCCTGGCGTACTGTTAGGAAGGCCCACACCCCCTCACATGCAGCTCCTTCGGCGCGTATTCTGCAGCATGAAACACAGAGGAGCGGCCCGGCGACTCTTGATAGGCAGGGGGCACGGGAGAGAGCCCAGGAAACTGAAGCTGCAGTTGGGTGGGGACTTGCAGCAAGGCTCCCTGTGTGCACCAATCCTGGCCCGGACACGGCTGTGGGAGTTGCGTGCGGCACGCTTCGAATGCAGCCAACTCATTGCGGCGTGGCTTGCCCAGGTACAAGGATAGATCCTGGGGGAGCCGACTCCCGCCTCCGTCCCGAAGCCCGCGCCGTCCTCTCACCCTCAACATCAATCTGGCAGTTCCAGCACTCCCTCCCCGGGTCTTCCTCCTCGCAGAGTTTCGCATTGGGCGCCTCTCACCCACTCGAGTGCGCCAGCACTCGTCATTGTCATGGTTCGTCATGCTCATCACCCGATCCGCGTTCTGTCGCCCAGTTCCCCCGCTTTTTGTGTGCCACCAGCGACAAGCAACCACAAGCAACCGCGTCTGTACGACTGACAACGCCACGGCGCCGCATTTAGTTCAAGAGACAGTTCACGTTCCGCCGGAAAACGGCGGAGGGTGAAGATGATGGGCGTTCGCGAAAAACCCTCACGCCGCTCTCAGAGAACCCTTTATCGTCTGCGGCCACCTCCCGTGAACCCTCTCCCGGCGGAGCCTCAGTGAGGAGTGACCCTGATTCCATAACACGGCAACTCACGAGTGTATCTGCCCCCTCCGCCTCCTCAGGTCAATCAACCACCCGTCAGGGCACGTGGAGCACCCTTCGAGAGACGGACTCTTCGGCGCGTCAGTCGAGTTTGTCAAGACAAGACCCTCTCGGGCTCAAGGTCGTGCATCGGCCACTCGGCCCGCGCAGGGCTGATGTTGTCTTTGTTCATGGGCTGGGGGGCAGCAGTCGAACCTCATGGTCCCATAACCGTGACCCGGATTTCTTCTGGCCGTTGAAGTTTCTCCCATTTGAGCCAGAAATCAACGAGGCCCGTATCCTCACGTTTGGGTACAATGCCAACTTTCGACCGGGAAGTGGGAGGACCAAGATGTCCGTCCTTGATTTTGCCAAGGACCTGTTGTACGACCTGAAGTACTCACAGGATGAGTCTGTTCCCGAGCTGGAGGACTTGCGGATGGGGGAGGTGAGGACCAGCTTGCTGGGACTATGGCTTTCCAGTTGCGTGTCGCGGGTTTGCTAATCGATTCCGATGACACAGAGGCCCATTATTTTCATCGTTCATTCGATGGGCGGCTTGATCGTCAAGGAGGTATGTCAACCTCCTGTTTTCTTGGATTCCGAACCCTCAGAAGAGAATCCAGGAGCGGGGAAGAACACGGCACACTGACTCGAACTCGCTGCTGCCTTTCAGGCCTACATGCAAGGGCAGAATGATCCGGCATACGATTCCATCATCAAGGCAATCTCCGCCATCATCTTCCTCTCCACCCCCCACCGGGGCACCAACCTGGCCGAAACCCTGAACCGCATCCTCCAAGTCTCGTTTGCCACCAGCCCTACGCAATTCATCTCGGAGCTTTCCGCGGGCTCGCAGACGCTCCAGAAACTCAACGAGCAGTTCAGGCACATCGCCCCGAAGCTGGACATTGTGTCGTTCTATGAGACCCGCCCGACGCCGCTCGCCGTGTTCAAGAAATCCCAAATCGTATGTCCTTCAGTCCGCACATGACACAAGATACAGGATATTCGCTGACCCATACACCTCCTGTAGCTGGTGTTGGAAAAAGACTCTTCCGTTCTCGGATACCCGGGGGAAATTTCAAAGCCCCTGGATGCGGACCATCATGGGGTCTGCAAATATGCCAGCCCGGCGGATCCGCGTTATGTCACGGTGAGAAATGTTTTGAAGACGCTCGTTGGCAAGGTCGGGTTGAATGGTAAGTTACTGCCTCCCCTGTTTGTCCCACATTCCAACAATGACCATTGACCACCCCCTTTAGGCGCCGAGCCCGACCCTGTAAAACCTGCTGGGAGCAGCTTCGCCGAGTATCTCTCTCTCTCGGAGCCACCAGACGCGGATTACAACTTCTTCCGGGACCGCTGGACACCAGGCACATGCTCCTGGATCCTCAGCCACGGCACCTTCAGGGGATGGATGGATGGCCACGGACGGAAACCGCGCGTCCTCTGGGTGCATGGAAATGCCGCCAGCGGTAAATCGATTCTGTCCTCTTTCCTCATCAACCATCTCGCCGAGCTGGGCGTGCCGTCGCACTACTTTTTTATCCGCTTCATGTCCCAAGAAAAGCGTGGCACCAGCATGTTGCTGCGCTCTCTGGCATGCCAACTGGCGAGCTCGACCCCGGAATACGCCCAAAAAGTCCAACAGTTGCAGGCGGCCGGCACCGAGCTTAAGGCCGCAGATTACCGAGGTCTCTGGCAATCTCTCTTCAAGCAGGCCCTTTTCCAGTTGGAGCTGCTCGACAAGCCGATCTACGTGGTCATCGACGGCATCGACGAAGCGGATCGGCCTTCCCAGATCATTAAGCTTCTGGGAGACCTGCGGCTCACGACGCTCCCGATCCGGATTTTGTTGGTCAGTCGAAACACGCACGAGATATCGTCTGGCTTTCAGAAACTGGCGAAGCAGGTAGACATGGAGACGATACGCATAGAGGGGAATCCCATCGATTTCAGAGCATACGTCCACCACGAGATGGATCTCGGGGGCGATGCCGACTACCAGGAGCAAGTCGCCACCCAGCTGCTCGCGCGCGCAAAGGGAAACTTCTTGTGGATCCACCTCGCCGTGCAGAGAATCAACTCGTGCCACACTCGACCGGATGTGGAGAATGCTCTGACAGAGCTGCCGTCCGGTATGGAGGCTCTCTACGACCGGATGGCACTGTCGGTCGAGACAGCCTCCCATACAAGCAATCAGAAGCTCGGCCAAGCGATCCTCGGCTGGACGGCCTGCGCTCAGCGACTTCTGACCGTCGAAGAGCTTGGAGATGCTCTGGGGAGCGAGGCTGGCGTTCTCGAGATCCACAGAACCATCACTGACCTCTGCGGGGGCTTCGTTGCCGTGGATCAGGAAGGCAGGGCTTCCATGATCCACGAGACTGCCCGGGAGTATCTCACTCGCGGCAGTGAGAAGGGACGGTCGTTGGTCATCGGCGTCAAGCCTACCAATGACATGCTTCTGAGTCGGTGCATTGCGAGGCTGACAGATCCTGCGCTACGAAGCCAAATCAACAGAGGCAGACCGCCGCCTCTCCTCGGCTACGCGGCAACGGCTTGGCCGCACCATCTGGGCCTCTCTTCTGCATTGACGAATCCCCGGATCCTCGACCTTGTGGCCAATTTCCTCAAAGGACCGCACGTTCTCACATGGATCTACGTCGTGGCAAACCTGAGGGAGCTCAGGGCGTTGGTCGTCGCCTCTCGCCACTTGGCAGACCTGGCGACCAAGCTGCGCAGACGGAGGAACGACGACGAGTCCGTCTCAAGCCGACAGGCAACGATCGTGATCGAGGGCTGGGCTACTGATCTCGTCAAGGTGGTCGGCAAGTTTGGGGGCAATCTGAGGTCGGACCCTGGGTCAATCTACAAACTCATTCCCCCTTTCTGCCCCGAAGATTCGATGATCTACCGCCAGTTCGGGCGCAAGGAGAGCCGGACACTTCAAGTCTCCGGTTTCACCAGCAGTGCGTGGGATGATTGCCTTGCGCGGTTCTCGCTTACACCCGGGGCTGTTGCGGCCTCCGTCATCACCGCTGGAGGCCGGATCGCGTTGCTCAGCATCACGAGGAACACGAGTCAGATCATCATCTACAGCTCTTCCACCTTTGAGGAGCAGCGCCGGATCACGCACCCGGAGCGCGTCCTCAGCATCCAAGCGAACAAGCTCGGCGACGTGATTGTCAGCTACGGGTACACGACCACACGCGTGTGGGATGTGGCCACTGGTGACTGCCTCAAAACCATCAAGAACCCGCGGAAACGCCCTCGGCCACACACCATCATCTTTGCCGAAAAGCAGAAAATGATTCTCGTCTGCGGCGAAGACAGATGCATTCGCAGCTGTCCGCTTGACGGCGACGTCACCGAGTGGGCTGTCCACTGCCAGATCGACGAGGAGAGCCTCCATGACACCATCGTCAACTTTCCCATCTGCTCCTCCTTCAGCCCCGATGGCAGCATGGTCGCCTTTGGGTACCGCAACCACCCGCTGACAGTGTGGGAGCTGGAGCCTCCCATGCTTCTGGGCCAGTGCTACGTACGCCTGAACGAGAGTGACATGACAGTCCAGGAAAAAGCCTGGGGAGAGGTGTTCCGGGTGGCGTGGCATCCCCTCACAGGTGAGGTCTTTGGCCTGACTCAAGTAGGGTTGCTCTTCCGATGGGACCCGCATGAGGAGGAGACCAGCGACACCGTTCAAGCAGGTGGTGACACTCTGGCCGTGAACCAGGATGGCTCGCTGGTCGCGACGGGTGACGGAGTCGGGACCATCAAGGTCTTTGCCAGCGCGGATTTCTCCAAGTTGTACCAGCTGTCGTCCCAAGATCCCGTAATGTGCCTCCGCTTCAGCGCCGACTCGAGACGGCTTTATGATATACGAGGGTCCCATGGCAACGTGTGGGAGCCCAACACACTCGTCCGGCTTGCGGATTGCCCCGACCACAACAGCGACACAAACAGCGAGACGGAGAGTCTTGCAAAGGCATCCCTTCTTTCCGAGCACCACTTCGCCAGAGTTGACAGCGTCATCAGCCTTGCAGGCCAATCCTTCGGCCCTCTCTATTGCTACGGTACAGAGAACGGCGTTGCGACGCTGTGCGAAGTCGGCCGAGGAAAGGTCTGTGAGCTGGCAAGGCTTACCAGCTACATGTCAGTTGAGCATGTTATCTGGAGCGGGGACGGGAGGCTTGTTGCCCTCGCCGATCTGAGCGGAAAGCTCGCGATCAAAAGGGTGACCCGGTCAGGCGAGCACCGAGACACTTGGGAGGTTGCTCATGATTTCGAGCTCCTCATTTCGCCAGAGGGCGGGAACGTGATCAGCCAGCTCATTTTCCACCCCACTGGCAACAAGCTCTTTGTGGCCACCCCGGTGAACGTCTACTCCATCGACATCACTTCCCACGCCATCACGGAGTCTGCCCTGAAGCTGGGGCCGCAAGGTACGCTCAAGGTGAAATGGGCATGTCATCCAACCAATTCAGACGCACTCATCGGGTTCGGCAACAGCAACCTTCACATCTTGAGCTGGGAAGACCTTTCCCAGAGGGAGGAGCATACTTACTTTCCACCACGCCTCGGAAGGTCATCTACCATCTCCGTCGCCTCCGCCGCGTATGCACGTATCGGCAGCTTCCAGCGTGACACAGAGACACTCGGAAGACTGATTACCAACGTGGACTCCCCAGAAGCCCTGCTTGAAATCTCATCCGTAGGTCCGTCGGGGCAGCACGAGAGCCACTATCTCTTGTTCGACATCAGTAACCTGCACCTCGGCGGTGAGCCAGGGAGTCCCAAGATGATGCCATACAAGGTCATCGCGCCGGATATCGCGGCCAAAATCCGGGAACCCCTTGCGATCTTGTCTCGCCGGCGCCTGATTTTCCTTGGCGTGGATCGTTGGATATGCACCTGGAAACTGCCGTCGCTTGCGGTGGAGGGACCGAAGTCTCAAGGAAGGCGAGACTCGCAAGTTGGAGAGAGCACGGCGATAGAGCAGCACTATTTCCTCCCGGGAGATTGGGTGACGGGCAGCGACACCCGGCTCTGCGCTGTCACACCAGATGGGACACTGCTCTGTCCCCGGAATGGAGACGTAGTGACGGTTCACACTTCCAGGGTTCGCAAATGAGGACGGCGGCGGGTGTGAAGATCTTTGAACCAAGCGAGGATGGCCCCTGGCAGGATTTCGGATGGCAGTGGAAGTAGCTAGGTAGGTAGTGAAAACGTGGCCGAGGGGCGGTCCGGGATGTCATGAAGAGGGTTCGGCCTCTTGTGAGAGAGCTGGGCCGTGGTGGGATGCCGGGGACGAGCCTTGATGGGAAGAGTTCATGCGGGCGTGCTCGGTGTGTAAGACCACTCAAATCATAGGTAATTAGACAGCCGGGTGGTGACTTGGCTCTGGGAGCATGAAGCGCAATAGACAACGGGATCAGAGAGAGAACACGGCAGTGTGCGTACACGCAAACAAACTCATCATTGACACCACATCAGAGAGTACCGATGTTAAGAAAGTTGGTGACATGGATGACACACAACAACGCACCCCTGCCGAGATCCACCCTTGTCCTCGGGTTGGTTCGCAAATGATGTTGGTCTGTTGGGCCTGTCCCAACCACGGAGCTGGTCCAGCCAGGGCGGCTCGACTCCAACCCCTCAATTCACCACAAACCTCTTCTCCTCACCTCCTCACCCACCGCCACCATCATTTCCAGATCACCGGCGGAACAATACCTCCCCACTGCCTCCGAACGTCTAACCAACACGGCTGCCAACAAGATGTCTGCCGCAAACGGCCCCAAAGAATCACCACCCCTCACTATTTCCCCGTCGCCCTCAACGACCCAGCCTCCACCCCTGGACAACGCGGCTCAGGAACCAGAACCCTACTCAATCTTCCCCCTTTCGACACGGACCTACCTAACTTACCTCCTCGGCCTAACCATCACCCTCTCCACCCTCACCGCAACAATCTACTTCCCGCTTATCCCCCTCCTCTCCACAACCTTCTCCGTCCCCCTCCAAAAAATCAACCTCACCGTCACCGCCTACGCCGTCGCGCAGGCCCTCTCCCCAGCCCTCTTCGCCTCCCTGGCAGACCACCACGGCCGTCGGCCTGTCTTGCTGGCGCTCGTCGCGCTCTACACCCTGGCCAGCCTCGGGCTGGCGCTCAACAGCCGTGCCAAAAATTACGGGGTGTTGTTAGGGCTGAGGGTGGTGCAGAGCGTGGGCGGGTCGCCCACACCGGCGATTGCATATGGGGTCGTGGCGGACTTGGTGGAGGCGGGCGAGAGGGGGGGGATGCTGGGGGTGTTGTTGGGGGTGTGTAATGCGGTGTCGGCGGTGGGGCCGGTGATTGGGGGGGTGGTGGCGTTGAAGACGGAGGGGGTGGAGGGGGTGTTTTGGGGGCTGATGGGGTTGGCGGGGGCGGTTGGGGTCGCGGTGGGGTTCACGATGCCTGAGACGGGGAGGCCGGTGGTTGGGAATGGGGGGTGGGAGGTGAGAGGTGTATGGAAGACGTGGAGGAGTTGGTTCGGAGGAAGGAGAACGGTCAAAGGGGCCGTGGAAGAAAAGGGAATGGTGCGTTCAGGGGGTCGCGAGAACGAACCGAGGAGGCCGTGGAGATTGGGGGATGCGGTTGCGTCCTTCCGGATTATCCTCCACAAGGACGCCTTTGTGGTGTTGTGGATGGTTGCGTCGTCCTACTCCGTCTACTACACCTTCCAGGTCGCCATCCCGGTCATCTTCGACGAAGTGTACGGCTACAACGAGCTGGAGATTGGCCTGGTCTTTCTTCCCGGGCTCGCTGGCATGACGATTGGGGGCATGATTGCTGGGAAGTTGGCCGACCACAACTATTGTGTGACTGCGAGGAAGCATGGCTTCGAGGACAAAACCAAGGGCGAGCAAGACCTATCTGTCTTCCCCATCGAGGAGGCCAGGTACCGACAGTGCCTTGCCTTCGTGTTCGCCGAGCTGGTGCTCGTTGCTGGCTACGGGTGGGCAGTTCGGTTCCGTGTCCACCCTGCGGTCCCGATCGTCCTGCAGTTCTTTGCCTGTGCCGTGTCAACCCTACTGAGCCACACGTCGAGCGCCCTCCTTGTGGACATCTTCCCCGATGCCTCGAGTTCTGCATACGCTTCAGGGCAACTGATGAGGTGTGGGCTGAGTGCTGCGTCAGCAGCGGTGCTTCAACCCCTGATCGATGCCGTGGACCGGGGCTGGTATTTTACTATGTTTTCGCTGTTGGTGAACCTCACCTGTGCAGCCTCGGTTGTGGTTAGCCAACGGAAGGGGATGCTGTGGCGACAACAGCGGTTGGCCAAGCACCATTAGCCCTTTGTAGTCTCTGATAGGTGTCTCTCGGCAGATATGCTAGCTAGCACTTTCACGAGAATTTATGGGGAGTTGCTACCTAATGTGTTGATTAAGCTACGTAAAGGAGTGTTATCTATCTATCCTGCCCTCTTCAGGTCAAAATCCCACTTGACGAAGCACTTCTGTCACGAGCTGACATGGGGAGCGGCCATGCGGCTGCAGATGGAGGCGCAGGGAC
>MU855946.1:0-16757 GCA_033296695.1 Staphylotrichum tortipilum
GGGGGGGGGGGGGGGGGGGGGGGGGGGGGGGGGGGGGGGGGGGGGGGTGGTGGATAAGGGGGATAAGGTGATGGTGACGCGGTTTGGGAGGAAGGTGAGGTACGTGGCGGCGTATGTGGTGCCGGCGGGGGTGGTGTTGGGGTTGGTGGTGGGTGTTGTGGGGTTGTGGGTGGTGCTGATGGTGATGGGGCGGACGGGGCTGGGGAAGATGAGGAGGCTGTTGGATGCGACGTCGCCGGGGAGGATTCTGGGAGGGGTGCTGTGGCCGGGAGAGTCGTTGAGCAGGAAGGGGACCGGAGAGTGGGTGAAGGCTATTGGGACAAGGGTGGTGGTTGTGGGGAAGGGGGATGGGGCGGTTGTGAGGGCCGTCGGGGAGGGGGAGCAGGAGGGGCCGGACAAGGTGGAGGGGGAGGAGTCGATTCAGTTGATGGCGAGGGATAAGGGGGCGGAGAGGGCGTGGGAGACGCCGAGCTGATCGTCAAGTGAACGCATTGGGCAGGGCAGAGTGTTTTGCAGAACTGTCCAACAAAAGTTGCCGTTTGTCTGAGTAGAGCCATAGAGTTGTTGAGAACAGGTATTAAACCAATGCCATCCCCAAACCAAAACCGGCAACCCCCATAGCTACGAGACCGCCGTCCTTGCCAATACTCGCGCCTGCCGTCGAGCTGCTCGAAGCGACGTTCGACGGGGTGCCCGTAGCAGCCGAAACGCCCCCTCCGGTCGACGACGCAGCGGGCGTGACTGGGCCCGTAGTCCCAGTGCCAACCGTGCTAGTAGCCGCCTTTGTCGAAGCCGTCGACCACGGATTCGTGACCTTGGCACTCTGCCCCATTGTCAGCAACCCCCCCCCAGTCCGTTCTTCGTTCCTCCGGATACACTCACAAACAAATCGCAGCAGCCCTCCTCGTCACACACGGTCCCATCGGTGCAGCAGAACTGGTTCTTGGAGTTGTAGCAGGCAAAGTACGGAAACTCGCCCGAGCACCAGTGCAGGGGGGTGGGGGCGCGCTGGCAGCACTCCTCGCCCTTGTCGGAGCGGCTGCAGGTGTACGAGACGGTGTCGGTTGCGGTTGGAAGCGGACGAGCCGTCACGTTGGGCACGCCGGCCTTGCCTGTCACGCCGGCGCCGCCCTGTGCGGGGGTTCAGTATCGAGGGCGGAGGTTCAGGGGGCGGTGAGGGATGTAACCTACCCAGTCGGAGCAGCACTTGTTTGTCTTGCCCACGCAGAGCGCTGTTGACAGGTTCAAGCTGGTTAGCGCCCTCAATCGACCGGAGAAAGTGGGCAGGGCAGACTCACAGGCATCCTTGCAGCACTGCTGGAACTTGTCCGGGTTGAAGCAGCCGATGGTGTCGCACACGACGTAGCCCTTGCCGTAGCACTCGGCGCAGGTGCTGTGGCTGGTGCACTCGTCGGCCTGGCGGCCGAACAGGGCGGCGTGGGACACGGCACCGGCGTTGGGCACCAGCCGCTGGAGCGCCGCGGTGGCGCTTCCGGCCGCGAGGAGGTACAGCAAGCTCGGGTGATGCATTCTGGGCGTGGCAGAGACGGGAAGAAAAGTTGGCGGGACGCGGGTGGAGATGGTAAATAGGGCGCTGCCGGGAATAAACTGGCGAGGGTTCAATGCGCGGAGAAGGATTCCCCCGATGTGACCACCATCCCATCCCCTGCTTGCGAACCCCTGGCGGGCGGACGGCCCATCCGGATGGTCGGAGATGGGGAAATGGGTAAGCGCATGGGCGACGTTGGAGGAGTGGCGTCCAAGTGCTGTAGGGCTGGGACAGAGGGTAATTAATACAACCCCCTGAGCTTGAACTATCACGGATCTGGAAGCACGTGTGCAAGTGTCGCCGCATGCTTGGCGATACATCCCTCTTGTGACCTCACTCGGCGCTACAATCGAGAAGCTGGAGCCAGGCCTTTGTCCGTTGGGAACGGAACGGCTTGTATTTTGTTGAAAAACTGCTACAAATTTGGAGCAGTATCAACGGGCTGGGCGGCCTGTTCTCTGTGATGCATCCCCTGACGATCAAGACGCTCGGATTTGCTGGCGGTCCATATGTCGACTGCCTCAGAATCCATACGTATCGTAGCTCAGGTAGGGAGGTACTCGTCGGGGCTAAACAAACGCCCAACCGACCCACCGCCAAGGCAGTGGTGGCAGTAGGTCGGGAGGCGTTTGTTTACTCCGTAGCCCCGACGAGTAGGCATCCTTGTCCAAATTCTCGACGGCGGTTGGGTTGGGCGGGCGAGCTTGGCATGCAGAGGGATGCAGAGGGATGCAAAGAGATGCATGAAGATGAGGAACCAACTGCAGCAAACAACGAGCCGCAGGCAGCCGCCTGCCGTCCATCACTCCAGGCACCCAACGGCACTACGTGACACCCCGACGCTCCTTCCCGACGTTCCTTTTTCCGTTTCACCGTCACATACCCCCATCCTCCATCTCACCCCCAACCGCGAACCATGGATCCCGAGCATGACGACGACTTCGTCACTGTCGAGGCTCGCACCAGCCCTGCCGCCGCCGCCGACAACAATGGCATGGACATGGATATGGACATGGACACGGACATGGACGTGATCGGCAGCGACGACATCCACACTTACAACCCCGCAAACATCCTGCCCCGGCCGCCCGACGTCCTGCTCAACATCCGCAAGTGGCTCGACCCCACGCCCTACGACCACGAGGGCGGCGAGTACCGCCGCCACCTGGCCTCGCACGCCCCGGGCACCGGCCAGTGGCTCACCGACAGCGAGACGTACCGGAAGTGGCACGCCGCTGAGCCTCACGGCCTGCTCTGGATCAAGGGTATCCCCGGCTCGGGCAAGAGCGTCTTTGCCGCCATCCTCGCCGACGCTCTCGCCCGCGAGGGCCACCCCGTCCTCTTCTTCTTCTTCCGCCAGATCATCGACGCGAACCATGAACCTGTCCAGATGCTGCGCGACTGGCTGGCCCAGCTGCTCGACCACAGCCCGCCCCTGCAGCGGGACCTCGAGGCCCTGGCCCTTCGCGACTTCCGCCCCGTCCGGACCCTCGGCCACGACGAGCTCTGGACTCTGCTAAAGACTGGGCTGGCCCACCTGCCGCGCGTCTACTTGGTGGCCGACGCACTGGACGAGATGCGCCGGGGCAACGACGACTGGCTTAGGGCCTTGGCCGGCGCAGCCATGTGGGATCCCGCTCGCGTCAAGGTGCTGATCACGAGCCGACCCGTCGACAGAGTCGAGACACCCCTGCGTGGATTCCCGATCTTGCGTATACGCCTCGAGGAGCGCCTCGTCGATACCGATATTGCAAAGTATGTCCAGCTGCGACTGACCGGAGACGAAGCTGGCGCAGCCATATCCGCCCAAGACCGCGTCCTCATCGAGGAGGCTGTGCCTGGCCGCGCCAACGGCCTCTTCCTGTACGCCAAGCTGGCCATGGACGGCTTCCTGGCCCCCGACGCCCACGTCCGCGATGTGCTGGCCAAGCTGCCCGCCGACCTCGACGCCATGTACACCAACCTGCTCGCCGAACACGCCCGCACCTCGGGCGTCTCGCCCGGCACCCAGCGTCTCCTGCTGTGCTGGGTTACCCACGCCTCCCGTCCCCTTCGTCTGCTCGAGATGGCCGAGATGCTCACCACCGAATGCTCCCATGCCGAGGGCGAGTCTCCCAGCCCCCCCGACCTGAAGAGTGCCAGGGTCTTGGTCCGCGCCGCATGCGGGCCGCTCCTCCAGATCCACCCCGATGAGACCGTGTCGGTCGTGCACCATTCCCTGACCGAGTTTCTCCTTGGCACCACGCGGTTTGCATCGGAGGCGGCTGAGACGTGCTCGTCTTCCTCTTGCCCGTTTCCCATCCTGATGCCCGGTCCGAGCCACGAGCAGCTGGCCGTCTCGTGCATCCGCTACCTGCAGTTCTCTGGCTGCTTTAACCATGCGAGCGCGCCCGATGCCGCCGCTGCGCACGACAACGACGACGACTCCCACGATGGCTGGAATACTGATCGCGCCGCGCGGAAGCACAAGGCATCGATCCGCCTGCGGTTCCCGTTCGCCGAGTATGCCTCCATGAACTGGACCGTTCACGCCGCAAAGTCGTTTGATGCCAGCCCCGACTCACCCGCCCTGGTCTCGGCCCTGGACGGCTTCCTCATCGCCGGCGCCAGGCTCAACGCGTGGAGCGGCTTTGTTGGGTCGAGAAATCGAGAGGCCACGGCGCCTAGTTGCATCGCGGCCGAGCACGGCCTTGCCGTTTACCTCGAGCATCTCATCCGGCGCGACGGCATCCCCCCCAAGTTCTTCAAGTCGCCGCTGAGGCACGCCGCCAAGGCCGGACACACGGCTGTGGTCCGGGTCTTGCTCGCCGCGGGGGCGTCGCCCGAGCCAGAGGACTGGCTTGGCAACACGCCACTGCACTCGGCCGCTGCCAACAACCACGCCGAAATAGTGGCGCTCCTGGTGGCGGCCGGCGCGAGTCCCCTGAAGAAGACGAAGCGCGAGGCCTATCCCGCTCGCTGCGGCCGCTCGCCGATAACCACGGGGTCAACACCGCTGATGCACGCCTGCAGGGCGGGCCACCTTGCTACCATCGATGCCCTCCTCCCATGGCTAGATGAGACTGGTTCCTTTCCGCTGGCCCTTAAATGGGCTACCTTGGGCCAACAGCCCAAGCTAATCAAGCACCTGCTGCAGCAGCCCGGTGTCGACGTCAACGTCCCGGTCGACGGCGACACGGCCTTGTTCAACGCTTGCCGCCGCGGCGACATCGAATCCATCGAAGCGCTGGTCTTGGCTGGTGCCAACGCGGGAGTTGTCTGTCCCGGGCATCCCGACTTGTATACCTACCTCGAGGCACGTTACCTCGAGGGCTATTATCGCACCCGCGGCCCCGCCATGCCTCCCCTGGCAGCATTTTGCATTGCGGTCTCTAAAAGGCTGTACGGTGACGACGACGACGGCCACGACACCGATGATAATGGCGACAGGCGGCCCGTAATGGAGCGCGGCCTTGAGTTGCTCCTCCGGGCCGGCGCCAACTTGGAACAGCTTGACACGGCCGGCCGGCCTCCGCTGCACCTCGCCACAAATCGGCCCGCTCTGATGCGGCTCCTCCTCCGCCTGGGTGCCGACCCCAACGCGGAGGCGAGCGACGGGGGGACCCTCCTGCATGCCCTGGTCCATGGCCACAGCCGCACCGCGCGGGTGTGGGACATGATCACACTGCTCGTCAACGAGGCCCACGCCGATATCAACAAGCGGCGGCGCAGCGATGGCAAAACGCCGGTCATGCTCATGGCCTGTGGGGAATCAGATCTCTGCCGGCGATTCGTGGCGGCTTTCAAACCCGACTGCACCATCGGGGACCACTCGGGCGATACGGCGCTGCACCACTTAGCCACCCCGACATCTACTGGAGAACGAGCGTCTCTCCGCGTTGAGCTCATAGACGCCCTGCTCGCCGCCGGCGCGCCTGTCGACCAGCGGAACCACGACGGCAGGACTGCGCTGCATGTCGCCGGAACCTGGTCCGTCATCGATCTCCTGGTCAACCGCGGCGCCGACCTCGAGGCCCGCGACCATTCAGGGGCCACGCCGCTTATGCTGCATTGTTCGCGCCGTGGTGATGTGGACCATCTCCTGAGCCTCGGTGCGCGGCCAGACACGCGAGACTTCGCCGGTCGCACCCTCCTCCACCAGGCCTTGGGCAGCCATCACGCGCGCCACGGCTTCCAGGAAGTGTTCGCGGCGGGTGCCAAGCTAAACCCCAACCAGACTGACTACGCCGGAAATACTGCGCTTCATGAACTTGTCTCGCGGCAAGCCAGCCACGGCGGTGGTAGCAAAGAGTTCGAGGCCCTCCTGAGGCTCGGCGTGGATCCGGACGCTGTCAACAACGCCGGCGAGACGGTGCTCCATCTTGCATGCGGCCACGGCGGCCAGAGCCTTGTCACCAACGCCGTGGCCGCGTGCAACCCCAAGACTCTCGAGCTGCCAAACCACGCCGGCCTCCGCCCTATCCACCTCGCCGCCGCAACTTCCCGGGACACGGTCGCTGAAGTTGTGCGCGCCGGGGCTGACCCGAGGGCTACGACGCGCAATGGCCTCACCGCGCTCCACGTCGCAGCATCGGTGGGCCACCCCGACACTGTCGACATGCTGCTGCGGGAGATGACTTCGGTCATCGACACTACCGACCGTGACGGCGTCACAGCGCTCTATTACGCGTGCCTGTCGGGCAAGGCCGAGAGCGTCCGCCTCCTCCTGGACGCCGGCGTTGAGGTAAAGCCGCATTCTAGGAAGCTCCTCGAGGCATGCTCCCGGGCCGAGAAAGAGGCTTCTCAGCGGGCCTCTGAGACCCCGGTGTTAAGCTCGGGGAATGAATACGGCACCCAGCGTCGGTTCCCTGGAACCTTCGATTGGATCGCCAGCCCGGACCATGCCCAGTTCAGTGCTGAGCTGGACGAGATCCTTACTCTCTTGAAGTGCCACGGCCTGGACCACGCGGGGACAGATGAGAAGGGGCGCCGCACACACCTCGAAGCTGCCATCGATGCAGTTTACAACGACGACAGCCTGGGATACACCCTGCGATGCCTTTCCAAGTTCCAGTCTAGTACTGTGCAAGCTGCGGACGACGACGGTGTCGATGGTTTAAAAATTGGGCAAGACAATGGTGATGATGGTTCAGAAGGCGACAGCGATGATGGCTCAGAAGACGACAGTGATGATGACTCAGAAGACGACAGTGATGATGGTTCAGACGCAGACCAGGTCGACCGCGGCGATGGCGCAGAAGCAGGCCAAGTGGCCCGCGGTGATGGCGTAGAAGCAACACAAGCGCTGACCGACTTCGTCCGCCGATGCACCGAGATCCGCCGTGAAGCCGCGACCATCGCGTTCCTGGAGCACAATCTCGCCCCCCAAGTCTGCCAGGACAGGGAAGTGCTGGAGAAGCTATTTGTTCGGCTCCTGGAGCGACGCGAGCTTGTGCTGCTCGAGTCAGCAGTCTGTGCAGTCGGCCGCGGCAACGCTTTTCTGCCCAACGGCAAAGGTTGGACCCTCCTGCACGCCCTCGTCGCCCTCGGCCAGGCCACACTCCTCTCTCGGCTGGCGACGCCCGACGATGTTGCGCGAATAGACGATCCCGCTTGGCGCAGTGACCAACAAATCCTCGCGAAGGTCGCAAAATACGAGTGGTGCAGCCCCATCGCGCCGCTGGTGCTGGCCGCGTGCCGTAGGAGGGAGGCCAACATCCTCGTGCTCAGAGCACTGGTGGACGAGGCTGGCGCATCCGTCAACGCTGCAGAAATGGTGCTGATCGAGAGGAGCAAGCCCTACGTCTCTGGCGACACACCACTCCATGTTCTGGGCGAGCCGACCTGCTGGTGGCAGGCGCACGAGGCCCTGCCGTTTGTGCTGGCCCGCCACCCGGACCTCGAGGCTCGTGACGTCCGGGGCTGGACACCACTGCACCGGGCTATTTCCAATTATGGTCGGTTCGGGCATCATGTTGTCAAGCTTCTGATCGAGGCTGGGGCGGATGTCAACGCGGTGGTCGATCAGGCCATGGCCACGAGGAATAGGTCGTGGGGGCAAGAGCAGAAGGCGTCGGACTGCGTGAGCATGGCCGCGGTTGTCGGCGATACGCAGTTGATCCAACTGTTGCTTGCCCATGGAGCGAGAATCAATGCCGGAGCTGTCATGGCCGCCATCGAAAGCGAGCGCGTCGCTGCCTTGGAGGTGTTGTTGGCCGCCCGGGAGACACCCGCGGCCGAGATGAAGCAATACGCGCACCCTCCCAGCTATCTGGTCGGCGAAGACGGTGCGCGCGCGCTGCACCGGGCCGCAATTACTCCGAGCTACTACTCAGGGTGCCTCGAGACACGTGCAGACATGGTCAGGCTGCTCCTGGCCCATGGACTTGACCCGTTTGGCACCTTCCGGCTCTCCGGGCGCGGAGACGAGACGCCGGTCGACGAGCCGGGCGAACTTTGCACCGTCCTCCATCAAGTCGTGCTTCAGAACGGCGTCATCGGGCCCTTCTTTGAACTCCCAGGTCTTGACCTGGAACGCCGCAACAGCGCGGGCCAGACCGTTCTCCTCGCCGCCTGCGCCAACCCCCAGACATTTACGCGGGCCATCTGGACCGATTGCCCAACCCCCAGTGACGACTTTGACGGAGAAGAGAGCAGTAAAGAGCCCCATGATCACCTCCACGAGCACCGCGGCCTTATCCCACACCTTTTGGCCCTAGGAGCCTCCCCCAGCGCCCTGGACGCGCAATCCCACTCCGCCCTGCACCTCGCCATAACTGCCCCCGCACCCAGCCACGATAAGCCGGCTGACCTGGCGACCCTGACCTCCCTGCTGGCCCCTCTCATCCTCCCATCCGTCATCAACCACGCCTCCGCTTTGGGCACCACGCCGCTCCACGTCGCCCTCACCGTCCTGCCCAAGACATCCCACTGCCCCAGCTCTTGGCGGCCGATCCACGAGCCGCTGGTTGCCGCTCTCCTCGCGGCTGGCGCAAACCCTTACCATGTCAACCCGCTGACGGGCGATGGGACGTTGCACCTCATCGGCCAGGCCGTGGGGCGATGCGGCGCCCTCGTCTCGCTGATGCGCGAGTTTGTCGGCCTCGGGATGGACGTGAACGCGCGCAACCTGCGCGGGGAAACGGCTGTGTTTGGGGTGATCATGGGAGGCGGCGATCGGGGGCGGGAGTGGGGGAAGGGATGGGGAGGCGAAGAGGGTGAGGAGGAGGTCTGGCGGGTGCTGACGGATATTGGGGTCGATTTTGGGGTGCGAGATTGCGAGGGAAGGGGTTTGCTGCACGTGGTGGCGGCCAGGGGGAGGCACTGGGTGGGTATGTATAAGAGGTTGTTGGAGATGGGGTTGGATGCCGCAGCGGTGGATCACAACCAGCGGACGAGCTTGGATGTGGCGGCTGCTTGTCAGAATGAGGGGGTGTTGGGGTTGTTTGAGAGGGAGGAGTAAGGGGGGAATTAGGAGGGTTGGAGGATCGTAGTTTCTTTGGATATCTAACGGGGGGAATAAGATAGACTGCAAGTTTGGAAAGCCTATAAGTTAAATGATCTCTCTTATGGAGTGGGATTGAGATCGTACCCTGCCATTTCTAGTCAACAGCTCGATTACAGCTGTGCTTCTCATCTACAACCCTCCCCCCCCCCGCCAAACCCCCCCGATCCTTCCGCGAAGATGCCGTCCGCCCTCATCATGGTATCCTTCACCATCCTCTCGCCCTTCGTCCCGTTTCTCCCCTTCCCCGCTCCTGCCCCTATCTCCTGAGAATGAGTCCCATTTGGGAAATATTCCCCCCCCGGGGACGGTTCCACTTTTTAGGATCCTCAACTTGAAATCGTAGAATGAGATTCCAGTAAGCACTTACCAAGCAGCGAGCCTCCTACTCTGTTTCACTTGCAATGACAGGTTCATCCTCCGTAAGGCACAGACTGGGACGGATATCCCCATTAACCTGCGCGTAGACGGGGAAGACGGCGAGGGCAGTGCGGTACTCAGTGGCCAGCAGCCAACTGACGATAGCCAAAACCGAACCAACCGTGATTTTAGGGGCTGGTGCAACGCATGTCCCGCGATGGTGTGATCTTTGAGGAGGGTTAGGGCACGGCCGAGTTAGGCAGCTCCAAAACCTGAGCAGGACGATGCGGATACTGCGGCGGATACTCGGGATACTATTTCCTGACGCCATCGACGCTATCAAACTGGATTGCCAGTTTCTTGAACATGATTCTTGCAAAGCAGGGCGGGCTCCTCGATCGAATGACAATTCTTGCCGCCCCCTTTCCAATGCCCACCCACACGACGGCCCGCCACATGCCGACCACTCGTATTTTTGGATACCTTCCCGAAGGGAACCAACTTGGGGTTTTTGGCTCACCTGAGGGGGTTTAATGCTATCCACGGCAAGTGGTGCGGCCTACCCTTCCACATTCATCTCATCGTTGCGCTGGCCGAGCTGTTGAGCAGGACGAATGCACGACGCCACGATCTTGCTGCGACTCGCGGTGGCAAGCGACTGTGAACCACGTGCGGCAAAGCAACCCAAATGGGGAGGCAGTTTGCCACGGCATGGCCTGGGGAGGGGGTCGGACTAAATTGCAACAGAACCAACGGGCCACCCACGGAGCAGACCCTCGGGGCGCCATCAGGAGAGCATATGCGCGGGAAAGCAAGACATCGGGAAGGTGGGCACGGCGCCAATGGTATAATATCTCGTGTATATGCCGTGTCTCGGAATCAGCCGCGGCCTGGACTCGGCCGACGATAAGGTTTAATGGAGGGCCAAGGGGGGGTCATGGCTCAATGGGCGTCTCGGATATCTGCCGCATCTCCGCCTCTCAGGGGGAGCGTTGCTCAAGACAACTGCCGCATTAGGCAGGTCGTCCCAGCGCAACGACAACGTCTCCAGTCGCAATAAACCCGTCGCGAATGGCAAGAGGGAGCACGCGGTAGCACAACCCCAACTTCCAATTGCACCACCGGCCGTCCGATAATGCCCGATTTTCATATATATTCCCGCTGGGGGCTCCCAGAGCCAAGGAAAGGAGAAGGGGCCTGAGACTCGCGCCGACCTGAGGGACTCGGGAGGAATCGATCGACCTGGCCATGTCACACCTCGCCTGAGTACGGCCCCCGGGTTTCAATTAATACCCCGACAACCTCATCCGTTGTCTCAAACCACCAACAAACACCAGCCATGGCAGTCTCAGACACCAAAACGGCTGTCCTCGAGGTCTCCGTCTCAAGGGAGGCCCAGGCGGACGTCTCCGAGAAGATCCCCTTGCCCTCCACCGATGTTGACGCGGAGAAGGCCGCGGAGAAGGCCAAGGACGGCATCCCCGAGTCTCCCGAGATCCAACCCGTCCCGCCCGCCTACGACGGCGCCAGCAGCGAGGAGGATGTCGGCTCGGGCAGCGACGACGTCATCATCGTGACCGGTGCCGACGCCGCCGCCCACCTCCTCCCCCTGAGAGACGACGGCGAGCCGGCCCTGACCTTCCGCGCCCTCTTCCTCGCCACGTGTCTGTCCGCCTTCCAGGCCGTCATGTACCAGATCTACACGGTGAGCACCGCCCCCCCACACACCGCCTCTAACCCCATCTGGTTGTTGTTTGTCTCAGCCACTGACCGCCCCCTTACCCAGTTTAAACCGACCCAAATCACCGTCGGCGGCACCTTCATCGTGCTGATCGCCTACTTCCTCGGCAACGGGTGGGCGGCCTTCCTCCCGCGCGGAGACAAGCTCGCCACGCGCTGGCGCGAGCGCGGCGGCGGCCAGGGAAAGCTGCCCCTCTGGATCCGGATCATCACCTTCATCAACCCGGGCCCTTGGAACCTCAAGGAGCACGCCATCTGCGCCATCACGGCCACCTCGGCGTCCAACGCGGCGGCGAGTATCATGGTCTTTGCCGCGCAGGATCTGTTCTATGACCTGCCCATCAGCGCGACGACAGTAGTCCTGTCGGTCATCTCGATCGGGCTGTTTGGGTATGGTATCTGCGGCATCATGCGCCCCATCGCGGTGTGGCATGTGGATGCGGTGTACTGGAGCACCCTGCCGACGGTCAAGACGCTGCAGGGGTTACACTGGCAGGATGTCAAGAACTCGAAGCCGTTGAGATGGTTCTGGTACAGCTTTGTGGGGATGTTCTTTTATGAGTTCCTCCCGGCGTACATTTGGCCGTGGCTGAATGCCGTGTCGATCCCTTGTTTGGCCGCGATGCATGCCACGGGGGAGAAGGCGGCGACGTTGACGAATATATTTGGCGGGTCGGTAAATAACGAGGGGTTGGGGCTGTTTACGCTGTCGTTTGACTGGCAATATGTGAGTGTTTTGGGTTCTGGGTGAGGAGAGGGGACTGACGGACCGCAGATCACCTCGTTCAACACCTCGCTGCCCCTGACGCTGCAGGCCCACTCGGCCCTGGGCTACATCGTCTGCATGGCCGCCATGCTGGGCATCTACTACACCAACGCGTGGGATTCCAAGTCGCAGCCGTTCATGTCGACGCGCCTGCGCTCTGAGGACGGCTCGGCCTATCCCATCGCCAAGGTCTTCACCGGCGGCGTGCTGAACAAGGAGGCTCTGGAGAAGTATGGCATCCCGCGGCTCACGGGTAGCTTTGCTTATGCCATGTTCATGGCAAACGCTGCTGTAAGTTCCATAATATGTCTCTTGGGAATTATCAACATACTGACTTCTCCAGATCGGCGCCCTCATTGCCCACTGCTTCCTCTTCTGGGGCGGCGACGTCGCCCGGGCGTACAAAAGCGCAAAGTCCGGCCGCCATGACGACCGTCACCACGCGCACATGGCGAAGCACTACAAGGAGGCGCCGTGGTGGTGGTACATTGTCATTCTTGTCCTCAGCTTCATCCTCGGCCTCATCGTTGTTACCACCCAGAACATTACCCTGCCGGTGTGGGCGTATGTTGTCTCGCTGCTGCTGGGCATCTTCATCGCACCCCTGGTAAGAGATTTTCGGGATCATGTCGAAGCAGGATGAGTGCTAACTCAGACCCAGAGTACCCTGCTTTACTCCCGCTTCGGCAACGGCATCGCCACCAACAACCTGTCCAAGATGCTTGCGGGTCTGATCATCCCCGAGCGCCCGATCGGCAACATGTACTTTGCCGCGTGGTCCCACAATGTCATCAGCAACGCCGTCAACCTGTCCAACGACCTGAAGATGGGCGAATACCGTACGTCCCTCCCTTCCTCCTTCCTCCCCCAGATTGGCACTAACCCCCTACAGTCAAGATCCCGCCCCGCGTCATGTTCCTCACCCAGGTCTACGGTACCGTCCTAGGCGGCTTCATCAACTACGCCGTCATGATCTCCATCGTCAACGGCAACCGCGACCTCCTCGTCAATAGCGACGGCAACAGCTCTTGGAGTGGCGCCACCATGCAGTCGTACAACACCAACGCCACCTCGTGGGCCCTGGCCAAGTACCTCTACAAGGCCGGCGCGCGGTACCAGCTGGTCCCCATGGGTCTGGGCATCGGCTTCGGCATCGTCGCTGTCCATCGTATCATCGCCTACGTACGTCCCCCTCTGCCTCATCCTCCCCTCACCCCTCTGATCCACAACACTAACACTCCCCAGTTCGTCCCCAAAATCCGCTCCTTCTCCCTCCATGACATCAACCTGCCCCAGTTCATCCAGTACGCGGGATACATCCCGTACAACGCATCGCAGACGTGCGTACTGCTGAGCCAGGTCATCTCGGGCTTCTTCGTGCAGTTCTACCTGCGCAACCACCGCCCGCGCGTCTTCAAGGACTACTCGTACCTCATCACGGGCGCCTTCGACGGCGCCTCCCTTGCGGCCCTCTTCATCCTCTCCTTTGCCGTGTTCGGCGCCGGCGGGCCGAGCGTGCCGTTCCCCCAGTGGTGGGGGAACAACGCGGAGGGGTTTTATGATCACTGTCCTGTGGCCGAGTGATAAGGCGGGGAGGTTCGTGCTTGGGAGGAGAGGGGTTGAAGTTGGCCGGGTGATTTCAGGGCGTGGGGGGAGGAGTTGGGGGCGTTGTTGCAGGACGAAGAACGAAGATCTCTCGTTTTAACCGTCGAGAATAACCGGCAGGGCGGCGGCGCGTGGGCGGGGAGTGTGGTTGGCTTCGCTTAGAAGCCTTGCGACGCTGGGGGTGATCCAGCTGCAGCTGCAGACCGGGAGTTGCTTCAGTTGACAGGGAGATGTCAGCATGCGAGGGTGTCCATGCCTATTCTCATGTTTGGGACTCTGTGTTGGTTGGATACACTTGGTCTGAAGGGGGGATGCTATGTTGTTTCGTTCTTGATGAAATTAACGTCCGTTTGCCGTGATGAATCTCTGTTGTTCTGTTGAGAAGTCCATGATGGGGATAAGTGGTTGCTTGTAACCAGTACCAACAGAGGGCACTAGCAAGCTTCGGCGTTTGAATCAGAGCTGAAAACAAGCTCGGATTGAACCAGACCCGATTGGATGCCTTCGTCCAGGGAGATGTCCATCGCTCCCCTTAACAACCGCCGGATGCGGGATACGGGCACTCCCGTCTGCATGCCATCCACGGCTTCCGATCATAATCCGGGGAAACAATCGAGCCGGAGGAAACACTCTGTAGTAAGATGGAGGCAGTTTCGGCCTAGCTCGGGGACGGGGATTTGGATGTTGATGCCCGAGCGTCGAACAACCACCTCACGGTTAAACAGATTCAGGTGTCATGGGTGTGGGATAATCCCGTGAGGGGGTTGGTAGGGACCGGTTGATGTCCATGAGCATGTTGAGGCACCGAACAGGCGGTGGTTGCGAAGAGGAGCAGAGCGTCGGCGAAAGGCATATAAAGGCCCATCAGCCATCCAACCCACATCAACACCCACAACTCAAACTAACTATCCAATCGCCACCATGAAGCTGACCGCCCTCGTCACAATTTTCGGCCTCGTCGCCACTGCCGCAGCCAATCCCCTTCCCGACGCCGAGACCGGCAAGCTCGAGGGTATGCCTGATCCTTTGTGACGCGGAACTGAGAACCAATGGGTTGACATCTCGACACAGCCCGTAACTGCCCTGCTGGCATCATCCTCGAGAGCTGCCTCCGCCTGTGCAGCACCGCCAAGTGCAGGAGCTGCTGCAACGTCGGCTGCACCACGTGCTAGATGGGTGATCGTCGGGGGTGGAGGGGATCGGGAAGGGAGCTTGCTTGACAGGTCCGGACGCTTGGGGAGATACAAAGGTGTGCCTGACAGGGTCCAATTGCTGCTAAGCCCTTGGAACCGAGACATCAGCAGCTATGTACTCGCAACCCTCCTCATAATAGCATGGGACTGCAAGTTATGCCCAACCATCAAGACCAACATCCAAACCAACTACTGCATGGCATCAGAACATACCAAAGAACTGTTTGGTCATTGCCTTGATTCTTGTGATTGTTAGAAAATAGTTGATGAGAAGCGGCAGAATGAAGCGAGAGCCAATGAGTCCAACCATCCAATAAGGGGTTGTTTATAATAACTAGTTAACTAGTTAGTTAGTTATTGGGAGCCCTCACGCCGCCAGAGATTTGTCAGTGCGACCTCGATGGGGGCGACCAGGGTCAGCCCCACCCAATTGGCAGCGCCTTTCAGGAACCGCTTGCGGCCGAAACTCTGCTGATGACACAACCTCTTCAGCCACTCGATCAGCACCAGCCCCCATCGCGGCTTCGCGCCATCCTTGATTCCTCATCATCCCGGCATACCGAGGGGCCAATTCGCGTCGCTCGCGTATATCTTTTGAACCAGACCTGATTCCAGTCCATTTGCGCCTCAGCCATGGCCCAAATGGAAGCTTGGCGAAGGACCTGGCAAGGACCTGTCGCCTGTGGCGGGCGGGGTCTGACTGGACTGGCCTGCAGCCGCAGGAGGCAAGGGACTGGCTCCTTGAACTCCTTGCTACACACCACACGACGACACGATTTACGAAGCTAGGTTTGTACCATTACTACCACCTGTAGCTTTCTCTCGGGACAAGAAAACATCCGAGACGCCGCCATTTTGAACGAGCCCACGAGAGAGAAAGGGGCGGAGTGACGGCTCATACGACAGAACCAATGGTGCTAGAGCATCGATGTCTCTTGGTACCTATGACCAATTATGAAACTGGTCTCGATGCTGTTGGGCGTCGAAGGACTTCAAGTGGCTGGCTAGTAGTTCCATGTATAACACCAGTCTCTAGGAAACCGGACATCTAGTTTCCAGCACCCACCGACCGCGGGTTCTGCTACATCCCGATTGAACCAAAAGTCTTCAAGATCCCAAAACCCAACCCGGAACCACTCGAGGAAGCCCTGGTTCAAATCACGCTGTACCAGCTCGGCCTCGACCCAAAAGCTGCCCGCCGCGTGCCACGCTTCCTTCCCAGGGTTCGCGCCGGCAAACTCGTGCGCCGCCAGACTCTGCAGCTGCGTAACCGTCTCCTCGTCAAACAGGATCGCTGTCTTCAGCCTCGGCCCCGCAGCAGAAAAGTACTTTTCCCCGCCACCCCAGCGCTCGAGCGCCCACCGACGGAAGAAGGCGCTCGCCTGCGTCGAGGTGGCGTTCTCGAGCGCCTCACGGTCCTGGACTACCTCGTTGACGAAGCGGTGGACGTAGAGCTCGTCCGACGGGCGTGGATCGGGGGTCAGCGTGGTGCCCTCGGGCAGGCTATTGCGGATGTCGTACCCCCCCAGGTCCTTGGCTATCCGCCAGCACTCCTGGTCCCCCATGGCGCGCATGTAGCGTGCCAGTGTCCCGACAGCAGCGTCAAAGGCGGTGTCGTTGCCGTAGGTGGTACGGAGGATGGTATACCCCCAGGTGCGGGCCCGGTAGGAGGAGGAGGAGGCGAAGTGTTCCGACAGCCAGATCAGCATCTTGCGCGACTCGCGGCTAGCTTCTGGGTTCTTGATTCCGGGGGCGATCTCAGGGAGATAGTCGTCAGCCAGAGCCCGGAGGCGCTGGGCGTCGGCGTTAGCCGACCGCCAATCTTCTGGAGTCGTTTCTTTTACGCCCTTCCACATGGCAGTAGAGGAAGGGTGGGCTATGGTGACGGCGGGCGTTATGGTGAGGGTCGCTTGGTACGGGGTAAGAAGAGAATTCGGAGGGGTTATTGGGCAATAATGTTGTGGAGGAGGCAGGATTTCCTCAAGCCAAGCAGAGGTAGGTACGGAGTAAGTCGGACCCCCCATCAATCGCCCACCCCATCAGTCGCCCACCCCCAAATCT
>MU855947.1:0-16747 GCA_033296695.1 Staphylotrichum tortipilum
GCCTGGTCTGCCTGCCCACTGACCCCCCTCCCTCCCCTCCCTCCTATTCCCCCTGGCCTTGGCCCGGGACTGACCGACTGGCCGACCGCCGCCGAACCACCCGACCGCCGACCGGGGCGGCACACCTCCCATCCCCCACCCCTTACATAACTGCACTCCCCCAGTCCCGCCCGCGCGCGCGCGCGCGTGTAAGTGTGCACCATGGCCTCGGGGCAGCCGCCTCTTGCAGAACCCCCGCCGGCCTCCGCGGTCGCCGCACCTCCGTCTTCCCCGCGGGTCACCACCACAACCGCCCCCGTGGCCGCCCCCGTCCCCGAGCCGGCGCTGATGAAGCTCACGCGCGGCCACTCGTGCGTGCTCTGCCAGCAGCGCAAGGTGCGCTGCGACAAGCAGAAGCCGTGCGCCAACTGCGTCAAGGCGCAGGTCGAGTGCCGCGTGGTGCCGCCGCAGCCGCCGCGCCGGCGCAAGAAGAAGCCCCACGAGCGGGACCTGATCGACCGCCTGCGGAGGTATGAGACGCTCATGAGCCAGCATGGGGTTGCGTTTGAGCCGATTGCGTATGACCTGAAGGGAGGGAAAGATGGGGATGATGTTGCGGATTTGGAGCAGGATCTGGACGGGTTGAAGACGTCGCCTGCTGAGTCGGGGGAGTTGGGAGTGGGGGATCAGAGGGTTGATAAGTGGGTGTTTCTTTTCTTTTTTTTTCGAGTCTGTTACTTTTTTGATATTTACTCAACATGCTTGGACGATGGCTGACCCTCTCTTCTCAGACAAAAATGGTCCCAAATGATGAGCGAGGTAGGCTTATTTACTTGTCGTGACTCACCCCTTCCTCTCATGTGTCTCCCACTCATCTACCTCCTCTCATCATGATCCCTTTCTCCCCTCATGATCCATACCTCCGGCCCACCATGTCTGACACCTCCAGTACCGCGGCGCCGCGGACGACGACGATGACGACGAGTCCTCGGATGAGGACTACGAGGGCCCCACCATCCACAACGCCTACGACACCATGTTCGACAACAGCGACGGCTTCCCCTTCGTCGTCGGCGGCGCCACCGCCACCCTGACCAGCGCCCACCCGCCCGCCGTCCAGATTTTCGACCTCTGGAGCTTGTATGTCCAGAACGTCGACCCGCTCCTCAAGGTCACCCACACCCCGACCCTGCAGATCGACCTCATCGCCGCCATCGGCAACCTCTCCAAAATGTCCAAGCCGCTCGAGGCCCTCCTCTTTGCCATCTACTTTGCCGCCATCACCTCCCTGACCGAAGAGGAGGTTCAGAGTCGCTTTGGCGAGGACCGCGCCATCCTCCTCGGCCGCTACCACAACGCCACCCAGCAGGCCCTCATTAACGCCGGCTTCATGCGGTCGACTGAGTTGACCGTCCTGCAGGCTTTCTTTCTGTATCTGGTAGGCCCGCCCCTTCTCCCCCTCCTCCCATTCATCTGCCCTCCCACTAACACTTCCCAGTTATGTGCCCGCCCCTATGTCGACCCCCGCTCCATGTTCTGCCTCCTGGGCATGGCCTTCCGCATCGCCGCCCGCCTCGGCCTCCACCGCGACGGCTCCCAGTCCGACATGTCCCCCTTCGAGGCCGAGCAGCGCCGCCGCCTGTGGTGGCAGATCGTAATCTTTGACAAGCGCATCGCCGAGATCACGGGCTCGACTGTCACCGCCCTGACTTCCTGCGCCGGCGACACCCGCATCCCCCTCAACATCAACGACGCCGACCTCCATATCAACGCCAAGGTCCAGCCCGGCCCCTACGGCGGCCCGACCGAGATGGTCTTCTGCCTGACCCGCGTCGAGCTTACCGTCGCCGCCTCCCCCGACAACATCCGGCGCGCCGTCACCACCCCGGGCGGCCGCCCCCTCCATCAGCCCATGGTGCACTACAGCCCGGGCGCCTCCTCCCCCGACATCGTCTCGCACGTCGCCAACCAGAACCTCCCCTCCGACCTGGTCGCCTTCTGCGCCTACGTCGAAAACGTCTACCTCAAACCCTGCGACCCCAAGGTCCCCCTGCACTACTTCACCCTCCTCATGACGCGCCAAGCCCTCTGCAAGCTCCGCATCATTGACTTCCTCTGCCGCACGGCCGCCGCCGACAACGTCGACCACGCCGAGCGCGACAACTACTTCATGGAGGCGCTGCGCATGGTCGAGTACGACAACCTGATCCAGTCCTCTGACATGCTGCAGGGCTTCCGGTGGTACACCTACGCGCATTTTCCCCTCCCGGCGTACCTCTGCCTCGTCTCGGAGCTCCGCCACCGCACGACCGGCGACCTCTGCGAGCGCGCGTGGAACGTCATGATCGAGAACCACGAGCGCCGCGGCCTCCTCCGCCGCCACAACCGCAACCCGCTGCACATCGCGTTCGGCCGGTATTTCGTCAAAGCCTGGGACGCGCGCGAGGCGGCCGAGCGGCAGCTGGGGCGCTCCCTCCCGGTCCCCAAAATCGTGGTCCTGCTGCGCAATACCCTCGCACGCGCCCGCCCGCCGCCACGGCAGGGCCCGCCGCTGCCGCCGGGGCAGCAGCCGCTTCCGGTGCCGGTGACTGTCCCCGACTCGACGACGATAGCCGGCATGTCGGCCGCCATGGATGATATGAACGCCACCAGCTCCGCGGCGGGGATGTACGCCGGCATGACGGCCACCGCGGGGAATAAACACGCCCACGCCCACCACCACCACCACCACCACCACCAGGGGGCGCATCAGATGCAGCAGCAGATGGGGCCGCAGATGATGATGGACGAGGGGATGATGTACACCACCTCTGGGGGAGGGGGGTATGAGGACGGGGCACAGGGGGGGATGTACCCCGGGCAGGGGGGGGTGGAGCAGCAGCAGGGGGAGGCGGCGGGAGGGATGGACTGGAATTATCTGGTGCAGCTGAGCTCGTTGAGTGGGTTTAGTCCGGCGGGAGGGTTTTTTGTCCAGGGGCCGTAGGGGGGTTCCTGAGGAAGGGGGTCAGTGAGGGGGGAGAGGGGGAGGGACTGTGTGGAGGGGAAAAGGATAGGGGGTTTTTTTGGACATATGGATGATGAGAAGGCGAAGGACCTAAAAGGGGTGATGGTCGGTTTGGGAAACGCTGTTTCTGGCTGACCTTGCGGCGACGGCGTTTGGGATTTAAGATTGGTGTTGGCCGCTGCTCAGGTGGCCGGGGATTTGGGCATGGGAGCTCTCTGGAGGTGTCTATCTGGATGGGAGAACGGCTCAGGCGTTTTTTCCCTTTGCTGCTTGGGGTTTAGGCGTTATCCGAGTGGTCTGTATACCCACCTGGCTGAACGGCGGAAAAGGGATTGTCTTTCTCTTTGTTCTCCCTCCCGCCTGGCCTCTTTTGCCTGTCGTTTCCTCGGGGCTTTACTTCCCCTCTCTCTACCCGCATCAGACGTTTCTCCTTCTCTCTCCTCTCCCCGCTCTCGTTCTGTCTCTCTCTCGCGCGCAACCGATACCACAATGTTTTTGTTTCCCTTGGAGGCTTGGAGGCGACGCTGTACGTCATAAACCCTGGCTGCTTGTGGAATGATGAATAATGAAATGGGATGAAAAGATGTCTAGAGTAAGGAACCAACAGCAACGTGTTGTGATGCCTGCGGTCTGCTATTTGTGTAACTGCCCACCTACTACTGATGTGGTCGACAGGGTGCCTAACTGACAAGCCGAGCGTCCCCGCCTGTTGTGTCCCCTTTTCACCGCCCCTACCCCCGAGCCCGAAATGCCAAGGGAGTGAAAACAAACCTTCTGTTCGCCGTATCCGGACGAGTCAGCCCGCGTCCCGACCACAGTGTTGATGGGGGATGGGCGAGCATAGAGCAAGTTGGGAGGACAGGCAGGCTCGGCAACATCGGGGGTTTCTTCCCGATCTCAAACTTCCTTGCGGCTAGGGCCATCAACAAGTGAGCCGATAGTGGCTACACCACGCTGTCTCGCGCTGTTGCTTACCGCCTCCCTTGACGTGTGTCTTGAAGCGGATTGACGGGAAACTAACCCATTTTCTTGTCATCTTAGCTCTCCGTCTTGTTAACTATTGTTATTGTTATTTCCCCCCCCCCCATGTCGTCGTGTCACCTCCACATCTTCTGCCTGCCAACTACGACGATGTACCCGGCTTGGGCCTCGGACGTCGGTGGTCGGTGGTTATCCACGCCGTTCTCGCCGCTTTATTGTTCCACGACCGCCTTAGCCATCATCACCGCCACCGTCATCACCGTATTCGGGGCGTTTTTGCTTCTTTTCTGTTTTCTTTGTTTTTGCTTGGGCCGAGAGAGGGGTTGGGGCCATGGTCCTGGAGCGGTCCGAAGGCGACGGCATACTCCGTCTCTGTTGTCTGGCTGTCTGGCCTTCGGACATTATATCTCGGGGCTGTGGGGGTCATATCCGGGACGGAGTGCGGCAGTTTGAGGGGGTATAGCACGGAATCGATTGCTGCCAGGCTAATAATAGCGGACGAGGGGTGTTTTCTGACCGCTGCTATCATCCACGGTTGAGGGATATATCTGCTCGGTCTCCAATAAAACAGATCCACGGACCATCCGCCTGCCGCCGTCCGAGTCAACCTTGTCTCACGGTCTGTTTCTTGGTGGTGCGAGGGACATGGATTACGAGGCTGGCAAAAGCGCGGATAGAAATCTCCGTCTTGATTCGTGCTCGACTGGTCAAGGACATGTCAGGATCTAGATGCCGGTCCGCCCCATGTCATCAACATATCTCATCATCATCATGATCATCAAGGTCGCCACCGGTTCCAGTATATACATGCCTGGTACAGCCCGCCCACATATACACAGCCCTTCGCTTCCTTCCCGATATCCTCAACCTTCCAAACCCATCCTTCTTCGTCTTGTTATCTCCATCTCGTCTCTCCCATCCTCGATGGCCCCCCTGAGCATACCCACCCCGCTCCCTTTTCCCAACAGACCAAACAAACCGGCACTCGACTGCTTGCGTAGCTACGCCATGACCAAGTTGTTCCTTTACACGAAACATCACATCAAAACCACAGGACATGATCTCCCACGCACTGGACAAAAGACAAGAGACAGACAATGAGCAAGGGGGGAAGGAGCTCTCGAGAAAAGGACCGATCCATCATCTTCAGCCTGGCTTACGCTGGGGGGGAATAAACTACTACTAAAAAAACCGAAACCGACAACGACAAACACTCAGAAACTACCATAGCAAAAAGGAAATCAAGAGAAAAGAGAAAACTCCCAGCTCCCCAAAAAACCAAGCCAAGCCAAAAGCCACCAGCCCCCCCTCCCAACCCCAACTGAAGAATAAACGAATATCGTACCTATCATAATCTCACAAGGAGACACGACACACACACACACATGGGTGACATCAACCTAACCTAACAACCCACTCCAAATCAAAACCCTCGGAAAGGAACAAAAAAACAAGAGAAACCAGCGCGCTCCCAACCCCATCCTCCCAAAACCAAACCCTTGCAAAGAAAAATCAACCCGTGCCAGCCGTAGCAGACAGACCCCATTTGCTCCCCGTCCCTTTTCGAGGGAGACGCCAACCCTAGGTACCCTGCCCGAAAACGCCGCCCTCCCGTTCCGGATTAAAAAAGAGGTATAGCCACCCTGTCCTTTTTGAGGAAAGAGAGAGAGAGAGAGATGTGGAGAGAAGAGAGAAAGGATATAGAAAAAAAACGCAACCAGGGTCCGCGCCGCTCTTTTTTGATCAAGAAAAAAACGCCGAGACACCCAAGACAGAGAGTTGGGTGTGGCACCCGCGATATACTCTTACACAGACCCATTCGTCGTTGATGATGCTGTCGCAGTCGTCGTCGTCGTCGTCGTCGTCGTCGTCGTCGTCGCAGGCGTGGGGTTTGTTGCCGAAGCCCCCGCGTCAGCCGGCTTTTCTTGCGCCGGCGAGTTCCCCACTCCCCCGCCGTCCGTGCTCGTGGCAGATTTGGGTTCGTCCGAAGCCGGCACCGGCTTCAGTGTTGTCCCTATCGACGGCCGGGCAGCGGCAGCCTTGTTCATTCTGCTCTTGTAATCGCTGAAACTGAGCTTCTTCTTGACGGGACTCGGCGTTGCCACGATGCTGCTGGCGGGTGGGGCGAGCGGGCTGGGAGAGGTGGTGACGGAGAACGGCGATTGAACGACCGCCTGCCCACCGGACACGGGCGTTGATGCCGACGAAGGAGTGGTGACGGGGGCTTCGAATGCGGGGACCGGCGGCATCTGGACTCTAAGTTCGGGCGACTTGATCTTGGCCAGGCTTGGTGTCGAAACACTCGCGGGGGTCGTGGTCATCGGTGATACTGATCGCGCGCCCGGCGGCACAGTTCTTGACCCAGCGGCGGCCGGAGCCTCGCCAATCGAACCTTGCTCGCCTTCCTTGACCGAGGTGGGCGACGACAACAACGCATCGCGGTCGCCCTGGCTGTCCACGCTCACGACGGTAGATGGGCGTTCCACCGCGCGCCTCTTGACGCGCTCTTCTTCCTCAAGACGAAGATTGTGCCAGTTCTCCAGCATCCGTTTCCTCAGGCAGGACCCAACTCTCCGTTTGGGCGTCGCCGTCTCGTTCAGGTCGGGGAAGTCGGTTTGCACGGCGGCGTCGCAGTAATTCGAATGCGACGTGGTCGCGACCGGGTGAGATCGGGGGACCGCCGAGCCTGTCCTTGACCGAGGGTTCTTAGGCTGGGGACCCAGAGCGCGGGTGGGACTCACTCCGCTCGGTGATCTGGACTTGCTCCTTGCAGTTCCAGTCCCAGCGTCGACATAGCCGCGCTCGGGGAACCCGTTCGGAAGACTCGGCGTCTGGGCAGCCGAGTTGGGTTTCGACGTTTTCGTCTGAGATGTTGTGGTCCCGTCAGAAACACGTTTTCTCTTCCTCTGCGGTTGCTGTTGCTGCTGCTCCATACGGCGGAATGTGTCCTCGACCATGGCGACCTTCCTCTTGTCCCGGTCGGTCGGCTCGGTTAATATGCCCAAAGTGTCGAGGGAGCCCTGGCGGGCCGCTGTCGGCGTCATGTCGCGGCTGGGCGGCTTGCTCCGCGAGGAGCTCGACACCGATCGCCGATCCTGCTCGGGAATCTCCTCCAGGTGGCCCTCGCTAGGGGCGCGGCTGTTAGTCGCATGTCCAGTGCTGGTGGGCGAGATGGCGTGCTGCGCTTTCGGCTTCCGCTTCTTGCTCTTTGGCTGGTTGAGACGCGGCTGGGTCTTGGCCAAGTGGTTTCGGTGGAATCGCGCAAAGGCGCACTCGGCCCCGAGGCTGCACGCGCAGCCTCCATTTTCCGAAAGTATGAGGTAGACCCAGTTGGCGTACTTTTGGTAGTCGTTTTCATCGGTGCTCTGTTCGGTCTGGGCACCGGGCAGGTCGTCGCCGAGCCCAAGCAATCGGAGGACACGCGCCTTCTCTGGGGTCGGAAGCCGGAAATCCCATGGTATTGTGATCTGTTCCTTTGCCGCAATCTGCCGGTCGCTCATAAGCCAGAAGTGGTACTCGCTGCCAGCGGAGAGGTAGGTCTCGAGGATCGCGTTGGGCCTGCAGCTCCGTCGGACGAATCGAGCCTCGGATCCTTCCCGCCTCGTGTCGATGTAGAGCGGGAGAAAAGGGTGGAACAGGACAAAGGGGAGTGGGGCGGTCAGCTCGGCCCAGCGATTCTCTGGGTCGGCACAGTACTGTGCCTGGAAACCGATCTGGCCGTTGACCTCGATGAGCGGGACGTCCTTGTCAATCGTCGACGGCGCGGTGAGGCATGGCCACTGAACGACGGCGCCCGTCGAGATAGCCTTCTTAGTTTGCTCGATCTCGGGCCTCGCTCGTATTGAGTCGATGTTGGCAGGGAGCTTCTGGAACACGTCGTTGTACGACAGGCCCGTCTCTCCCTGCATCTTTTCCGGGTCGCGGAGCCAGGCCGACATGGTGTTGGAGACCTGCAGGCCGGCGAAGCTGTTCGTGTTGACGATCTGGTACGACTGGTCATTGTACGATGACAGGAATCCCGACGAGTAGCTGTGCAGTTCGAAGTCGTCGGGGACGTCGGGCGGGGTGGTGGCAGGGCTAAGCGGGTGAGCGTGGCTGGTGGCCGCGGCAGTCGTAGTCGCAGCAGCAGAAGCAGCCTTTGCATTCCCGTGAGACGAGGGGCTGCGCTTGGGAGCTTGCGAGCTGACCGACTGACTCGACTTGTGCGAGTTCTTTGCCTTTTTCGGCGGGTGGGGGTTGGCGTCCTGGGGGCTGGCGTGCTTGGTGCTCTCGGACGAAGGCGCCGGGTGGGCACCGTTTATCTGGAGCTCGGATGGCTTGGGCTTCTTCTTGTGGCTCTTTGACGGCGGACGTTTTGGCTTCTTGTCGGCGGCCTCTGCGACGATGGGCACGGCCGTCCTGGCGCGCTGGCGGGCAATGGCCTGCTGGCGATCCAGAGGGCGCGGCTGGCACTCGGCGCATGAGTGCGAAAAATTGGGCCGGAGGGCGTCGTCGATGTTGTCGGGATAGTAGCATTCGATGTGCTGCCATGTCTCGCACGTCTCGCAGAATATTGTGTTTCCGTCATCGTCAGGGAAGTTGCAGATACACTTGATGGTGTAGGGCTCCTCCTCTGCTGTCTCCTGCTTAGGGGCGACATCTCGGGCGGGGACAACACCCGCCAGCGAGAACGCAGGCTGACTAGGAAGCACGATCGACGTCGACAGCGGCGGCAGCTTGTCTGTCATAATCCTTGAAAAAATGGCCTCGCGGGAGCCAACAAAATGGCGGAGGGATGGTGGGTATTGTTTATCTCGGCGGTCGGACGGGCATGCTTGTCGCGCGTCTCGACGCGATTGAGAGGGAGGTCGCTGGGGATGTCGAGAGGACCAGTGGGGACGGCGGCGATGACAGCGAGAGTGTCATCCGCCCTGGCCTATCGGGAGGTAGTGCGTGTCGTGCGCGCGGCGCCCTCGGTCGCTGTGACGCTGCTCGTGGTCGGCGGCAGCGGTGGCGGCAGGAGGCTTGTCGACTCGGGCGGGTTGGCAAAGGGGATGTCGTATATGTGATGTCGCGATGATTCCGGGAGGCGCTGGAAGGGCGACAATCGATGGCCTCAGCGTGGTGGCAAGATGGCTCGTCTCGTCGGGTGTCGGGCGCGGGCAGGCGAGGAGAAAAAATGGTGCTGTGTCGAGGTCGAGCGTGGCGACGATGAAGCGTGACGCCGCGGTCGAGGCTGGGGGAAACACAATGGACGAAACGGGAATGGGGATGCGCCTCGAGGACAAAGGAAGGCGGATGGGGCGGGGCGAGTGGCAGCGGGCAGGATTGAAAATCCAGCTTGGATCGAGGACGGGGGCGGGAATGGCGACGGCGAGGGAGAGGAAGAGAGAGGAGGGATGCGCGACGCGGAAAATTGGGGATTGGGGATTTGAGCAAAGAGAAGCAGAGGCAGAGTTTGAAGGAGAGGAGGGCCAGAGTGGAAAGTGCGAAGAGAGAGGGGGCCCACAACACGGGCCAGACAGGACCAGGACGGAGACGAGGGAGGGAGAGGGAGTGGGAGCGAGTGAACGCGGGCGAATGAGGGCGGGCAGTGAGCGAGTGAGAGACCAGAGAGAGAGACGAGTGAGCAGCAGGGTGCAGCAGCAGCAGCAGCAACAAACAGCAGCACTGCTTGCAGCACTGAGCGAGCACTGGTGTGCTGCATTCAGTCAAGCCCCCATCCATCTGCTGCCCCCCTCCCCACCTCTCCCCCAGAGTCACCCCCAGAGATCCCCCCCCAGACCAGGGACAGCCAGAGAGCCAGCGCCCAGAGCCCAGAGGGAAGGGCTGCGGCTTTGGTGACCAGGATGTTCGCCCAGAACAGAGGGAGACGGGCGGAATGCGCGGCACGGACCAATCAAGACATAACTAGCTCAGCGCTGGGTGCTTGGGGGAGAGACGGGGGAGGGGACGCGGACGGACAAGGGCTGCAGGTGGACTGGAACCTTGGAAGGATGAATCGAAGGCCGAGCTGTGGGCGGCGTGCAGCACTGGTGCAGCGCGCAGTGTGCAATGCGCGACTGCTGCTTGTCTTGCCCAGCCCGAGGTGACCGTCTCCCCGTCCCCCCTGGGCGCAGGCAGGGCCAGTCAGAGGCGGGAATGGGAGGAGGAGGAGGAGAGACGGGAGTGGGAGAGGGCAGAGGGGAGAGGTGACCTTGAGGGGGAGGGGAGAGGGCAGCAACCGACAGCAGCAGCAGAGCAGCATCAGCACCAGGTGCAGGCAGCGCGGATGCGACGACCAACCTTGGAAAGTGCTGGGGGTAGCGGGGGGAAGAGGAGGGAATGGTGGGAGGGGAGGAAGGGTGGGTGCCCCACTGGGCCACGGCGTGTGGGCAGGGGGTTGCTGCAGTGCAGCCTGAGGCAATGAGTCGTCTCGTCGGAACGGAGCAGGGATGGATCGAGGCAGAGACGGGCGGTGGCCCAAGGTGCTTTCTAAGCCGCCCTGCCATTGGCCAGTCTGAGGATGGAGATCGGCTGGCGCTTGGTGCGCAGCATGCTGCCCTCGGATTCAACGCCAGGAGACACGGGTCCGCCCGGAGCAGCGAAAAAAGAGAACAAGTGATGCTTGCCGGGGAGAGAAAGACGTCGTCCGCAGAGCGACCGTCGGCAGTGCGCCGCACCAGGCACCTTGTGCATGGTGTCGGGGACAGGTAGACGGTGAGAAAAGGCACAAACCGTCGAGAGAGAGAATACAGGGCTTGCCTGACACACGTCGGGACGCAAAGGGTCCAGCTGTGAAGACCAGGAAAAAAGGTGGGCCAAAGCCGGTCTTAGCAGCCGACGAGTTTGGTGCTGGGCTCTGGGAGGAAGGGAGGCTCTGGGAAGCCCGAGGAAAATCCAGGGCCCGAGCCTGTCGACGACGATCGAGGTTGACTCGGGCGGGTGAGCAGAGAAGCTCAGGGGAAATGGCGCGCAGAGAGGGCTCTTCGTCGGGCTTTGAATCTCAAGGCGGCCGGATGATGGCGTGGTGGCTGCGATTCCTCAGTGGTCCGCTTCAGGCAGGAGAAATTTCGAGTCGACGAAGCGAGACGGCCAGGCGTCAGGCGGGGCACCACCAACAGGTGTGTCCAATGTGAGGACGGATTCTCTGCGCCCATCCATGTTATTGCCGAATCGGGGCCCGACTGCTGCAACGACATCTGTGGTTCCCGGTGGCTGTGCCGTTCTGAATTCCAACGCCCGTATTGACGTCACTGCTTACTCCCACAGCTTGATGCTACCTGACACCTTGACGAGGTCTGGAGATGCACTGCTGGGATACTCCCTCGGAGAGCAAGCGCCATGATGTCTGTGCAATCCCCAGCTTGGGCTTTGCCACGGAGTGCCACTTTTCGCCGTCGTGCCTGGTCCCTGGCGGCGGTGGTTGGTGTTTTGGCGCCAGAGTCGTGATACCCGGGGGCTCACGTCAGTTCGCTGCTGGTTCGTCCCCAACTGCTTGTGCGGAGCACCTTGGCCTGAAGTTATCTGACGGCTGCCATCCGAACCTGCTGCCCAAATGTTGTTTCCTAACTGTTGGTTGTGCGACTGTGCATACGCCTCCTCGGCGTCGGCGTGGGCTATCACTGGCGGCCCAGAGCTTGACTTGTCGCCAAGTAACAACAAACCAGCAGCCCGAGATGCACTTCGCATGGAAAGAGACTGGGCGCCGCTGCACATTGCACACTGCCCTGGCAGCGCAGCCTCGAGGCAGCGGGCGAACGGGGGGCTTGTTTCGGCTGTCGGTATCGCAGGCCGTGGTTGGTCAGACCAGAGGGGGCAGATCCACCGGCGCTCACATGATACGTCCGATTCAGCCAAGCGCGCTCGTGCCGCAGCAAATCAAGAGGCCGCTTCCCCCCATGACGTGCGGCTAGAGCCTGCCGTTGAGAGGGCGTGGCGGGCCAACCACTGCAGCCAGTCACCTGCAGCAGGCTGGAACACCGCCTCGCCTCTGCACTGTTGGTCCGCTGTCGGTCTCACTCTGTCGCCATCGCCATCGCCATCCTCGACAACAGTCATCCGTCACCAGCCTCGACGTCACTCTCGACGCCGACCGTTTGTTTCGCAGGCACCCAACGCAAAACCGACCACCGTCGCCGTCGGCGCTGCCCGAGAAAGAGTTGGATTAGCCCGCCCTTCCCCGCCAATCCCACTGATAAGCGGTCGGCACCACAACCATGAGGCTCTCGGCACTAGTCCTCGCCCTCGCGGCGACCGCCAGCGCGCGCAGCGGCTTCCGCCGCGGAGGCAAGAACCTGGTGGCGCGTGGCAGCCCGCTCGACGTCCCTGGCGAGAACCCCCTCCAGTTCTGCGACAGCGACCGCGCCGACGACATCATCACGATTGACGAGGTCATCCTGAGCCCCAACCCGCCCGAAGCGTAGGTCAACATCACACATTACGAGGATAAAGAAGAATAAAGGGAAAACTAACACCAACTTTCTCTCCCCCGCAGCGGCGCAACCCTCCAGATCGAGGCCAAAGGCACCGTCAAGGAGGCCATCCTCGACGGCGCCTACGTCAACCTCGAGGTCAAGTACGGCTACATCCGCCTGATCAGCACGCAGGCGGACCTGTGCAACGAGATCAAGAACGTCGACCTCGAGTGCCCCATCGAGAAGGGCAAGCTGTCCATCACCAAGTCGGTTGACCTGCCCAAGGAGATCCCGCCGGTATGTCCCTTCGCTCCCCGCCTGCTGCCCCTTTTCTACCCGATGACGCTGACAAGACTGGATACAGGGCAAGTACATCGTCCAGGCGGACGTCTACAGCAAGGACGACGAGCACATTACCTGCCTAACCGCCACCGTCTTCTTCGGCCGCAAGCTGATGGGCGGCGTGTTCGACCTCTAAACGGTCTGATTGTCTTATCATGAGATGGGGAGTGAGTGGGGTGTTAGGGAGACATCCTCGGCATCATCGAGACTGGTATTTTGGCATGCGTCCACGAGACACGGATTTATCTTATGAAGGGCGACGAGATGATGGGTTGACGGATGGTATTTGTTGAGCCGGAAGCTCCTTTCGGTTTTCCTTTGCTTGTCGTTTCTTTTTTTTTCTTACTTTTCCCTTTCCTGCATCTCTCATAGCATATTGAAAGGCACAGACGGAGTCCCGAGGGCGATACTGGAATTCAGGACAACAATGCTTTTGCATTGGTCATCTTTGCGACGCCCAGTCACCTGGGCACAACCATCATCATATGGGATCTGATAAAAGAAACATTGTGTCATGACGCACCCGACTGGCTGGCCTAGCCTGTCCCCTCCCTCGCTGGCCAACTACCCAACTACCCTGACTGCCCACTTCTGCATAAAAACCCCGGGTATTTATTCCACTTTCACCCTCACACTTTCATTCGCCAAACAGCCGGCGCACCCGCCGCAGCACGCTGTCCTTCTCCGGGTCATAGGGGTGGTCTTTGCTCGGGATCTCGAGGACGGTCGGGAAAGCCTGCGTGTATGTGTCGATGCGGTGTCGTATCCTGTCGGCGATCTGGACACGGCAGTGTTAATAAACGCCATCCCCCTCCCTCTCTCGTCCTCGCTCTCGGTATATATGTCACCCCGCCTTGGAGGTGGGAATAAGGGTGCGAGTGTATGGTAAGGTCGACTAACGTGTTGGTTGATCAAGACGATCCCAATGTCCTTGCGCTCGTTCGTGAAGCGCTCAAACGCGGCCTCGATCGCGGTGTTGTCCGTCTTGGCGTCGACCACGAGGAAGTTCTTTTGGTTGTCGGGCGGGGGGGTGACGTGCTAGAAGGGGGCGGCGGGCAGTTGGGTTAGTCTCTCGTGGGAGAGGGGGGAGCGGGGCGGGGGGGAGCGAGGTGATGGGGGGCTTTTGGGGGAACTGGAGGAGGGCAGACGGCGACGTACCCCGATCCCGGCGAGGAGGAGGCCAGTGATGGAATCCTGGTTGGCGCGGCGTTAGCATGCGTCTCGCGAACATTGCGGACACCCTGGGGAGGGTTCCCCGTCCTTGTCCCCTGGACGGAGCATGCTCACCTCGTCCCCGATCACGGCCAGGAATTGCCTGTCGCGAAAGTCTGCCTGCGACGCCATCTCGGCTGAGAGCGCCTAGGCCGGAGCTGAGGCGAGGGCAATGGAATCCGTGGGGGAGAAAGGTGTGCTGCCGCCGAATTCGAGTAGGTCCGCCCGGTATCGATAGGTCGAAGCCGCCGTCGCAGTGGATCTCGGTCGTGGGAGGATTGTTGTTGGCTGACTGACTCGGCCGTTGAGGTGACGCCGCCCTGCTCGAAGCTCTGACCAACAGGGGATAGTTAGCGACCCCCGCGCTCGCCTGGGCCTGCTGCCTGCCGCAGACCAGCTGGCATTGGCGGCGTTGGTGGAGCTCCTTGTTGCTGGGTCTAAATTCTTTGAGTAAACAACCAACAACGCTAACCTTCAGCTCTTTCATTGTTCACATCGCCACGTTGTCGCATCACACACCTTGCCGTCGCAGCCAGATGAAGCTGCCTCTGCCGCGCCTCTGTTGAGTCGGTCGACAGGCGACCCTCCGAGCTCGATCTCCGCCGCTCCTCGTCATACGGTGGAGCCCCTCTCATACCACGACGACCGAAATCGCCAAACAAACCGACACGAATTGATCGCACAGCGCATACCTCCCACCAGGCCCAGCAAAATCGACCTGCGCAACCACCGCCATGCCTTCGCGACCGCAGCGCCTCGTGCGCCGGCAACCCCTCTCTGAGAGGATCCGCGCCATGCTTAACCCCATGGATTTCTACCTCTGGCTGTCCGAGGAGATTCAGACCCTTAGCTGGGATTCCAAGGCGTTTGGCACCCGTTTTGGACTGGCCGCCAACTTCATCTTCCTCCTGGCCCGGGCGAACGCCGGCGACACGCGAAACAACGACGATATTTTTGCCGACATCGACGACGAGAGCTTCTGGTCCGCCTTTGCCTGGTTTAGTATCTTGGTGGGTGCTGCATTCATTTGCTCTGGCGCTACGACACACTACTAACATGTGCCAACCTGCAGGCCAACTTTCTCCAGTGGACCCTCATTGCCATCTCGGTCCTGAACGCCTTCTACACCATGACGCGGACGCGCCACTACCGCTTCTTCGAGATGAATGTCGAGGCCGCGGGGCCGGGCACGCCCTCGGCGCAGCGCGTGCGCGTCGACTCGTCGCCCGCCGCCTCCACCCCGCTCCGCCTGATCCAGGAGGTCCTACGCCCCGAGACGGCCGACCAGCGCGCCCACCCGGACAAGACGCGCGACGTGTGGGAGATGAAGGTGTGGGACCCGTACCCGGCCACGCTGCGCATGTTCTGCCTCTTCAGCCCCGGCCACGTGCTCATCCACATGCTCTTCCTCCCGCTGCCGGCCCTCGACCCGCGCCCAAGCGTCACCGTCTTCAAGTGCTTCCTCCTGCAGGTCATCCTCTCGGCGCAGCTGCTCCTCATGCACTCGCGCTTCTCGCAGCAGAGCAAGGACACGGCCATCGTCCAGAAGGAGGTCATGCACGAGTACGACGTCAAATACGTGCACCCGCGCATGCACCCCGTCGTCCGCGAGGCCGCGACCCAGGTGTCCATCTCCGACGGCCACATCGACGAGGAGGACGTCACCGTCGGCACCCCGGCCACGGTCATCTCGCGCTCCTTCCAAACCCACCCGAACCCCAACTACTCCCGCTACGTCAACCCGGACGGCGCACAACAACCCCGCCCCATGTCCCCGACGCCCTTCACCCCGTCCGCCAAACCCCGCCCCTCGATCCCCCCCTCCTTCGCCGCCCAAGTCCAATCCCACCAACGCCTCCGCCGCAGCCTCCCCGCCTCCACCACAACTTCCACTTCCACCTCCACTTCCACTTCAACAGGAACAACAGTCCACCTCCCTCCGAACCCTCCCCCGGAGGCGGGGCTCGGCGGCTCCCTCGGCGTCTTCACCCACCCCAACTCGCCTCTCAAAAAGGCCACATCCCTTGGGGATATCGGCGTGGGCTACACCGGCTCGCCGCGCAACGGGCGGGAGATGGCCGCGCGCGAGCAGAGGGAGCTGGCGGAGCGGATGGTGAGGATGGGGAGTCCACTGAAGGGGGGCGAGAACGGGAGTAGGAGGGTGACTATGGGGGGCCAGGTGGATGACCAAGGTGCGGGTGGGAATGGCGGGTTTGCGGCGCACTCGCCGGAGAAGTTGGCGAGGGCCAGGGCGAATCGGTGGACGCAGGAGAGGTTTCCTACGAGATGGGTTTGAGTTTTGAGACGGGGGTTGGAAAAGGGGTTAGATGGCTACCGACCTACCACTTATTTAATTACAGGAGGCGGGCGTACGGGGAGGGAGGATTTTTGTGGGGGATTTTGTTTCATGCGGCTTTGATGCTTTGCATTGCTAGGGCAGGGCATATTTGGTGTTTTGGGCGTTGAGGTTAAGGGGCGTTGGGTTATTGATTCCGGATTTTTCAATGTCAGCCTTGAGTTCTGAGTTCTGTTCCCAACTGCTGGTGTCTTGACTTCTCCGGGGGTGACAGAGTCCCTGGCAGACACCCAGTCCCTGACTGTTGCCGTTGTGTTTTCTCCTCCTTTCTTGGGACTGAGGAGACTTTTAAAATCGACAAACCCCAACCTTCCCCTTTTTGCAATCACAAGACCACGCCTAAATTAACACCTACAATAACCACCGACGCAAACCATCGAATGGATGGAAAAGAAATAAGGTCAAAAAAGAAAACCCGAGAACAAACCGCCAAAAGGAAATGCTTCAATGCGTCAGCCGCGAATCGAACGCGGGGCCCATCGATGGCAACGATGGATT
>MU855948.1:0-16723 GCA_033296695.1 Staphylotrichum tortipilum
CTTGGGCTTGGGCTTGGGCTTGGGCTTGGGCTTGGGCTTGGGCTTGGGCTTGGGCCTTGTTGTGGCTGCTCAACGAGAGCGTCTGGTCGGGGGCAGTCCTGGGGCGACTGCGGTTTCTCGGAAGGGGGGTTCGTGGTGTCGGAAGATGGCCTCGTCTGGGCCATGAACTCGGAGAGAGCCATGGGGGCCAGGCTCTGGGGCGTGGGGAGGCTTCGCGGGGACGCGTTGCTCGAGAGGTCCATGGTTGGGACAGTCGTTGGGAAGGCCGTCGTCGTGGCGGCCATGGTTGTGGCCATCGTGGTTGTTGTGGCCTCCGTGGCTATTGTTGTCGTAGTTGCTGTTGCTACTCCAGCTCGACGTTGTAGGTCGACAGCTGTGGAGGCGACAGCGGCGGCGGAGGCGGAGGCGGAGGCGGCAGTGGGTGGTGGGGAGAGGGGGGCCAAGTCGGGTGGGTGCCGGATATCAGACTCCCTCCTCCTCGTGGCAAGACAAGGACTCTCCGCTGCAGGTGCCGCTTCCGATCTGTGCTCGGGTGTTGCCAACTCGACAAGATCGAGGCTAGCGATCGAAAGGGGAAAAGGGCGTCAGGCCGTAAGCCCTAATCAAGGAGGTCGGGTCTGCAGGAGTTGAAACCGACGAACCTGGCGGCTGGGCTCTAGCACCCACCTCTGTTGATGGAGCCTCGTCTTTGCCTCTCTCTCTGTCTGTTTGTCCGACAAGGCCCTTGCTGCCTCGCAGACTATCACCCTGCCACGGGCCAGGCAGAGGCAGATAGCCGGGCAACGAGGCACCTATTATGTAGGTCTGCGGTCTGCGGTCAGCGGTCTGCGGCCAGCGGCGCCGGGGCGCGTCTGTCCTCGTACAGTCCTCGTAGCAGCAGCAGCCGCAGCAGCAGCGGTGTACGGATGGGTGGGTGTTCCACCTGGGTGAACACGGCGCTGTGTCACCGGAAAGCAACAGCAGCAGCAACCACGGCCACAGCAGCCATGTCCTCCGTGGGCGGTGGACAACACAACAGTAAACTAATGGAGATGCCGCGCTGGTAGCCGAGGCAAGTCGCCGAATCCGACCAGGGAGGGAGGGCAAGCTTGGGCTGCTTGGGTAGGGTCTTGTGGGATGGCGCTGGCTTGGGAAATGTGCCGTCCTCCACACAGACATCCAACCCCTCGCTGGCTGGCTCGCTGGCTCGCTCGTTTGTCGGCCCGTCCGTTTGCTCAGTTCGCTCGATTTTGGCTCTCTCTCGCTCGATTCGATTTAGGTTTAGGCGGACAAACAGGGTAAGGTGAGGTAGGTACAGCAAGAAAGGGGCCGGGAGGGGGGGTGGAGGGGAGGGGGTTAGGGGTTGGTGACGGCGGGGGTGGTCAGGGAAGACGGGGAAGGAAAAAAAAGAAAGAGGCCCCAAGCCAAAAGGTCAACGCGGCATGGCCATGCAAAATGCAATGCATGGGATAGTGGGATGAGCATGGGGTGGGGGAAGGGGATGGTACCGAAAAGCAGGGCAGGCACAGACAGCAGCCAACAACCTTGAACAAGAACGCACGAGCACGAGCCCCAGCGCGCCGAGAATCAATCACTTCGCTTGTCGCAGTTTCCCACAGGACCACAACAAGCGCGACGCATGCAGCGGAGCTGGCCCCGTCTGTTTGAGTCGCGCCCCCCAAGGAACCCCCCCTGGTCCGCTACCACACTTCCTGACATCCCATCCTCCAGCTCCCCGGTTCTCGGCAGGAGGCACTTCAATCCCTTGCCCCCTCCTCCCCACCAAGGAAAGCAACCCCCTGTCGCCCAAGCCCCGCGGGATCACTTTGGGCTGCACCCGCTAAACTCAAACGCGCAGGACTAGCGCGCGGCTTGTGCCTCAGGCGTGCCGTAGCTGGGTTCATCCAGCAGCAGCAGCAGCAGCAACAGGGAAAGCGGCAAGGGTGCATGCACGCGCACCACCAAGCTGTGTGGGGCGGTGGAGCAAAGGACTTGGGTTGGTGTTAGTCTTGGGGGTGGAGAGGGGGCCGGCGGCATCGCCGAATGGGTTGGATGGGGTCGGCAGAGGGATTCTTAATGGGGTCGGCAGAGGGATTCTTTGTCGTTGGCGAATACCTATCGCTTGGGGGGGCAAAGGGGGATGGGGGATAAGTAATCAGAAAAGTGAGGTTTGGTTTGGATGGGGGTTTTGGCAAATAGGGAGGGATGCCTTTGGAAGTCTACGGTGTTTAGCTTTGCCCTGTTGACTGTGTCTGGTCGTGTTAAGGTCAGGATAGGATAACTGACACACAGGTGCCAAACGACATAACAGTTGACGACGACAGCTCACGCGTGCCTCGGGCGCATGTGCCTTGGGGCCAATGACGTAATGTCTCCTCACCTGTGTCTTGGTCGCGACTTCGCTTGTGACCCTTCTCCATCCTGAGCTGCGCCCTTCATCGATAACTTGCATGGAACAGAGTTATGGTAGCATGGAAATGGGTCTCGTTGATGCAGCCAAGTAACTTTTTGAGTCTCCTGTCCACCCCTCTCTCTCGCCGCCCCGCCTTCAGATGGGAACCAGTCATGATGATCATGTGCAACTCGTCAAACCACCGCCACCGCAAATGCCCGTTTTGAGCCCACGCCCGTTTGCTTTTGATACCATCCCCGTCCCTGTCTAGTCATAACCCCGAGAGACATGGAAAAGGAAAAAAAATCAAGTCCCCAAAAACCAGATACCAACCCCCCCTTCCGCACCTCCAAACGCTCCCCCAAACGCCATCCACCCAGGAATGCAAACGGAATGTCACCTCCAACCTCCCCCACAACCCCCTGACCCTGACCTCCAACCCCCTCAGGAAGCTCAGCAACCCTAAGACGGCTTCAGCGCCTCCCACCCCCCCATCTCCACCCCCCCCTCATCCCCCAACAAATCCACCACCTGTGCTGTCTTCCTCGCAGCCGGCGGCGGCGGTGCCCACTTCTGCGCCACCACCGGAGCCGGAACAGAAACAGAACCAGGCATAGTCGGCTTCCTAGCCGGCAACACTGGCTTCCTCTCCGCTGCCGCCGACGCCGCCGCAAGTCCAACAAGCGGGATTCCCCCTGCCGCCGCGAGGCGGGTCTTCGTCGAGCTTGCGGTCGTGTTGGTTCGTTGGGGGGGTTGCTGTGGCGGGCCCGGTGGCGTCAAAACGCCGCTGCTGCCGTTGCGTTGTTGGAGGATCGAGGAGAGGTTCTCGGCGAGGTCTGAGCGGGAGCCGCTCAGGCTGGGGTTTGAGCGGCGCGGGTTGTTGTCCGTGAGGGAGGGGTCGGAGCCGTGGATGGTTGAGTCGGAGCCGAAGCCGGTGGAGATGCTGCTGACCGGCGAGACGGGGGCGGTCAGGTGGGCTGGCTTCCTGGCCACTGGTGGCGCAGATTTCTGCTTGGTTGGCGGCTGGTCTTGGATTGGTGTTGCGACTGCTGCCGCTGGCTTCGGCCCGACTGGTGGCGGGGGGGCTGCTGCCGGTGTGTTGACGGGCCGCCGCTTTTGTTGTTGAGTTGCCGGAGCGGAGGGCTTGGTCGCCGGCGCGGAAACAGTCCCGGTCTGTCTCCGAGGCGGAGGCGGGGGAGGCGCACTCTCTCCTGGTGAGGATTTCGAGTCTTCGTTGATATGCAGTCGCCCGACCTTAGCGGGCAGCGCTGACGCATCGTATGGAGGCGGTAGCTTTCTAGGCACCGAACTCGACGCCGATGACGAGAGCAACATGGAGTGGTTGACGTGCTCGTAGGGCGAAGTCGACATGCTAGAGAAGGACGAGAGCCGGGACTCGGATCGGGGAACGCTGACCCAGTCTGGCTCCTCTGTGGGTACGTGGGGGTTCGTCGGTCGTTTCGGGTTCAGAATCATCTGCGACGCCGCGTTGTCCGGCTTCGGCGGACTGATGGACGACTTGGCCATCTTGCCGTTGTCCAGCCACCATTTTTGGCGGTCTGAGCTGGCCGGTGGCAGCCCAGGCTCGATGGCATCGTACCCGATCAGGTCCTCGTCATCCGAGTCGTTGCCCGCCAGGCTTGCAAAGCTTGCGGGGTTTGCACTGTCTCCGCCAACTTCAGCTTTCCGGCGGTCATACACCTCCCGGCTGATCTTGTCCCGCATCTTCTCATTCACCACGTTGACAGTGCACTCGAAGATCGCGTAGACCGGCCTGTGGTCTGAGAAACGTAGCGGCGCCGAGTTGTACGCCAGCTGGCGAACGTTGGCCCCCTTGCGGAGAATGCGGTCCGTCCACGCCGGGATACGTGCTTTCTCGCTGTTATCGCTGTCAGCAAAAGACGTCGCCAGGTAGGACTACTAGGCGATGCTTACGAGCTGTCATATTCATCGGTGCCGACGTCAAATTTGTACGTCGGCATGAAATTAATCCTCGCCTCAGAATAGAAACGGAACGCGAGCCCAGCCACCATCTGCAGGTTCAGCTGGTCGTTCTCAAAGAGCCTCTCGAGATCGCGCCGCTTGACCGAATCCTTTGCCGCTTCCAGGCCGAGCCCGATTCGATAGTTGAAGTCGCCAAACCAAATGACCGAGTCTAGACACGCATTAGTCTTTCCAGTTCACCCCCTCTCCGTAACAGGGGCACCATACCGTGATCTGCTATCCCCCTGTTCCGCTGGAAATGGAGGCCCTGGTCGATAGTCATGTAGTCTCGGTTCCTCTCCTCATAGTTGGCGAACCCGGCCGCCAAGTGTGCCGTCACGAAGCAGATGGGCGTGTTGGCGTAGTCCAGCCGGATGGCCACCGCCCCTTTGTTGCCCGCCATGCCCGACATGCCGGTTTTCTTGACGCTGCCCTCGACGTTCTTGATCTTGTGGAGCACCGAGGCCTTGACAAAGATGCACAGGGCGGCGCCCACGAGCTGCCCGCTCCGCAGCAAGATGTACTTCTCGTCCCCGGGCTGGCTGTAATGGTCGTCGAGTGTCCGTTGGATGGCGCGCTCCCACAGCTGCTTCCTCGTCGGGTCGCTGTTCATGATCTGTTGCGGGTTGAGCTCGACGATCTCTTGGAACCCGATGGAAATGATCTCTGGCTGGATGGACCCAAGCTCAGAGGGCCAGAGCCAGGCGGACAGATCGGTGTTGATGCCGTCGGTCCGCCCGTTGAGATTAAAAGTTCCTACAAAGCTGTGAATCATCAGCATTTTGGCTCTTGAGCGAACGCTTTAGGGAGGCGGCTTACATGTGAATCTTCTCGTCAGAAGAAAACTCACTGCTCCGCCGTTGCAGCTCCCCGGCGACATAGTCGCTGATGGGGTCAAACAAAACCACAGGCGCCTGGCCCACCAGCCTCCCCAGGAGGGTGTCAATGGTGATTTGCCGCGCCTTGTCCGCAAAATTGTTATAGTACAGCCGGGTGGCCGACTTCCGCACATCGGCGATGGCTCCGGCAAGCGACATCTTGCCAGTGCGGGTAAAGGAGGACTTGAGGGCGCCGGTGCCCGCATAAATCTTCGAAAGCGAATCTCCATTGTCCGCCCAGAGGTTAGCGTGGCGAGACCAAAAGTCAGATTGCGCTCTCTCCCCCCTGTGGCCGAGGAACGCCTCGACGGCCATCTGGGAGATGATGGTTTGAATCAGGTTCGTTCTGTCTAAGCAGTCCAGGCAGTTGGTCCTGAAGACACCCTCCTGCTGCAGGACAACGACATAGCGGCGTTTCCTGTGGCCGTTCGCGCTGCCATTTCGCTGGCCCCCATCATCGGACTCCTGGGCGAGGTAGTAGGCAAACCCGTCGGCGGAATCTTCGATGTACCGGCGAATCTCGTTAGCTGCCACATAGCCCAGCGGGCCCTTGGTCTCAGCATGAAAGTCATACTCTGTTTCCCTCAGCAGCGCATGGTCCCTGGACTGCTTCCCCTCGGGTCGGCTGAGGGGGCAGTTCTGAACTGCCCGCCTGTAGAGGTTTGTGAGCTCGTACTCGCCGGGTTTTGTGGCACTGAGGAGGTTGACCACGTGCACCGCGCCATACGCCTGTTCCAGCTCGGAAAAGTGCTTGTCAAATGCTGGTTGGGTCCCGTCGGCGGACCGAGTAATGGTAATTTTTTGTTGGTTCGGGAGGAGACCAGCGGCCTGCTCCCAGAAGACGGGCACCGAACCGCGCACCTGGGCGTAGGAAAAGACGACGCCTGACGGGCTCCAGTAGGTGGTCTCCGTCTCGACAAAGTTGGCGACATTGCCGTCATCGTCGATACCCCGAGAATTAAACCTTGTTCCGGCCCTCTTGCACGACAGCCGCGAGATGATGGTGAGGTACGATGGCAGCCCGGTTTTGGCGGAACTCAGCGGCGCCTGGTTCTGTGGTATCGCCCAGCTCCTGCAGAAGCCGCGGATTGCTGAGGTCAATATCCTCGAGACATCCAGGGCGTGCCGTTCCTGTTTCTGGAGCCGAGACCGAAACTGGACGAGGGGACGGATCATGTACGAGTTCCACAAAAAGGATTCGTCGAAATTATCAATATCAAAATCCGCAGCATCGGCCGGCCTGGATGGTGTGTGAGCCTCCTGTCCAACAAAAAAGGAAGAGGTGTCCTGAGCGAGCATACCTGTCCTGCATGCGGTTGGTAACGTCAAAATCAGTGCTATAGTAAAAGGTGCCGTTCCCCAGCAGCTTCTGCAGTTCCTGGCAAGGGTGTTCCACCGGAACCTCGCGGCGCCCCAGGCCCTGGCCGTAGACGGACGCGGCGTCCTGGTCGAGATCGTAGGGGTCGAGGGCGACGACGTCATCGTACTCGGCCGAGTTGAGGCAGAAGAACTGGACGGCCTCGATCTTCTCGACCGTCTCGCCCGGGCGGAGGGTGGCGACCCGCGAGGCCTGGGTTATAACGCAGAGGAACACATCCCGCTCGATCGATATCAGCCCGAGGGTCCCATAGATGGGTCGCGGCGTAAGCGGGCGGTACTCGGCGAGCAGGCGGTCGGAGGTAGGCGAGAACTCGACAATGCACTTGGATGCGGCATGGTCGGCGGCGGCGGAGCGCTGGCGGCCAGACGACACGGGGGTGAGAAAGCCATTGGCGGCGGCTTCGTTCGCTGCGGTGGTGTGCCGCAGGATGAGGGCGTGCGAGGCGGATGCGATTGCGATGGCGCGGTGGGGGTATTCGCGGATGAGGATCTGGCTGGACTTCTCGGGGGAGGGCGGCTGGCCGTGCCACAGGGCGGTTGAAGAGGCGTTGTAGGTGTTGTTGTACTCCATGTCGTGTCGTGAGCCCGTCTACGCCGTATTTTGTCCTCGTCCTGGGCTTCAAAGAGGGGCAGCGACCTGGCTGCTGCTGCGGCGGAGACGGATACGTAGACGGAGGCGGATCGCGAGGTCGTGCGCAGAGGTCATGGCGGGTCCCAGGGAACGAGGGCGGGGCTAATTCGTTGCCAGGCTGTGGGACTGTTGTTTGGTGGACGGCGAGGGGGATCGATGGGCAGCAGGTTGGTGGTGGTCGCTTGCTCGTTCAACTCGACCTTGACGTCGGGTTGGAATGAAGCCGAGGGGCACCTGGGCTTAGTGCTGGGCCGCTGGGCTGCTGGGCATTCAGTGGCTTGCAAGCGTGGGGAGCCAACCTCAGAGGCCCTGCGCGGCTCGCTGCCGCGCTTTTACTCAGCTCCCCTTGCCCTTGTCACCCGCCACGGACAGCCTGGCCGCTGAAACTGTGGGGCTGGAACACAACGCAGGGCTGCCCTAGCTCTGGCGTTGGCAGTTCCCTCGAGTCGAAGCGGGGTGTGCTGGCGATCCTCTTGTCTTTGTTTCAACTTGCGTCGACACTGATATGGGGGGCGCCCTGCCGCCAGCCACAGGTTTACTGCTTTCCAGCTTTGTCCCAGATGCCACGCTTGCCCATGTTGGACGGTCCAGGTGTCAGGCCCAAACAGCTACACGCAGCTGCAAGCTTGCTCTCTGGGAAACATTAAAGGTCCGCTGTCCTCACACAGTTTGCATGGAAAACCACTGGGGATTATTTTCTTATGTTTCCCACGTGGCCACATGGCTGACCCTGTCCTGCACTTCCAGGTCATTCAAGATGAAACCTCCCGCAAGCCTGGCTTGATTCAAGCCCGACAAAGAGACAGCGGACTTGGGCAGAGCGCCCTCATGGCCTGCCGTCAACTTGCGCATGTGAATCCACGACTTCTCCCCGAGCTCGAAACTCGACTACCTAAATAAAGCTTGTAAAAAACAACAGCGATGAATCTACCGCTGGCGATGGCTTCAGATTTATTATCAATGGTGAGATCACGCTTTCCGAATCCGGAAAAATCAGCCTCTTCCTATCATGTTTGAGTTTGATTCAATCATCATCAGCCTGGAGAAGAAAAGAAGAAGTTGAGTTTGCTGCTGCGAAAAAAAAAAGTTTTGATAAATGGATCGGTGATTACATAATGGACCCCACCCGCAGGCTTGGCCCAATCCGAAGCGGCGCGCAGGTTTCGTGGCTTTCTTGCTGCTTTTGCCTGATGCGCGCATCGCAAGTGGGTCTCTCACGAGGGCCACTTTTTTGAATCCAACCTCCAGCCTTCTCCAGCTTCTTTCCTCGATTCCATCACCCCAACATCCCGTACGCTGTGTCCTGCCGAGCGATCGCGACGGCCATCTTGGGAGCCTTTGCTATAATCCCGACGCCGACATACGACGCGCGCTTACAATCCCTGCGCGCCCGTCTTTCGATTCCGACACCTCCACACCCCAGCCACGCATCGTTCCAGCCTTCACAACACGCGCATCCATCAACCATGGGCGACTTCTCAAATTTTGGAGGCAACGACGAGGAGAACGCCGAGATTCGGCGTCTCAATGCCGAAGTTGTGAGTTTGGAGAGCTTACTGGAGATGCGCGCCCCTCCCCCGCGCTGACCTTGCATCGTGTTTGCAGGACGCCGATCCCGACAACTTCGAGCACTGGGAGAAGCTGATCAGGGCCTGCGAGGGCCTCGAGGGCGGCCTCAACCGCAACTCAAGTCCCCAGGCCCTTGCTGCGCTCCGCGACTCGTACGACCGCTTCCTCCTCAAGTTCCCGCTGCTCTTCGGCTACTGGAAGAAGTATGCCGACCTCGAGTTCAACATCTCGGGTCCCGAGTCGGCTGAGATGGTGGGTGTTGCCCCTGTTTTGTTGTTTATCACCTGGACGAACAGTTCACGCTGACGCGCGGCGACAAGGTCTACGAGAGGGGTTGCGCCAGCATCACAAACTCGGTCGATCTGTGGACGGAGTACTGTTCCTTCAAGATGGAAACCACTCACACTCCCTACCTCGTGAGAGAGTAAGTATAGGCAGCCCATTTCATTCCCTGCCCCATGACCACCTCACCCGCAGCAAACCTGCGAGGCCGGCCCCCGCCGCCTGACGAAGCGCGACAAATCAGTCCGAGCAGACAACCGTACGGGACCTGGTGAGAGAAGCCAAAGGCAGCTGCCATCCTCTTGCTGGGGTCGTTGTCTCACAAAATCTAACCAGGCTCTGCTGTGGTCGGCAGACCACATTTCGCGTGTGCTGTTGGCCCCGTACACATTTTCCCATTCACACATGCCCTGGACATGTAGTTTGGCCTCGTTGAATGGATCGCCTCGCTTACACCAAGTCTCCCCCTCTTGTATTTACACACCCTTCCCAACCCGTCCCACTCCCGTCCCGCTGCCGCTGCTATCGTCGCTAACCCAGGCTCTAGGCTGTTTGAGCGCGCCGCCTCTCACATCGGCCTGGACTTCCTCTCTCACCCGTTCTGGGACAAGTATCTCGAATACGAAACCCGGCAGGAAGCACACGACAAGATCTTTGCCATCCTGAACCGCGTCATACACATCCCGATGCACCAGTATGCGCGGTATTTCGAGCGCTTCAGGCAGCTGGCGCACACGCGGCCCCTGACGGAGCTCGTGCCGGCTGATGAGCTGGCTCGGTACCGCGCCAATGTCGACGCCGAGGCGGCTCAATTCGGCGCGCAGAAGCCCGAGCTCGAGGTGGAGCGGGATATCCGGGCACTGATCGACGCCTCGTTCTACGAGATCTTCCAAACCACGCAGGGCGAGACCAACAAGCGGTGGACGTACGAAGCCGAGATGAAACGGCCGTACTTTCACGTCACGGCGCTCGAGCATCACCAACTGATCAACTGGCGCAAGTACCTCGACTTTGAGGAGGCCGAGGGCGACTACCAGCGCATCGTCTTCTTGTACGAGAGGTGCCTGGTGACGTGCGCGCTCTACGAGGAGATGTGGCTCCGGTATGCTCGGTGGATGGCCGCGCAGAACAATAAGGGCGAGGAAGTGCGGAACATCTACCTGCGCGCGGCCACGCTGTACGTGCCCATCAGCAGGCCGGGGATCCGGCTGCAGTGGGCGTACTTTGAGGAGATGTGCGGGCGGGTCGATATCGCGCGGGACATCCACGCGGCGATCCTGATGAAGCTGCCGGACTGCGTGGAGGCGGTGGTTTCGTGGGCCAACTTGCAGCGGCGGCAGAGCGGCCTTGACGCGGCGATCGAGGTCTACAAGGGGCAGCTCGACTCGCCGGCGGTGGACATCTTCACCAAGGCCGCCCTGGTCACGGAGTGGGCGTTCCTGCTGTGGAAGGTCAAGGGCTCGGTGGACGAGGCGCGGACGGCGTTCATCACGAACGTCGAGTGGTACGCGGACAGCCGGCAGTTCTGGCAGAAGTGGCTCGAGTTTGAGCTGGAGCAGCCGACGAACGCTGAGGTGGAGACACAGCATGCGGAACGTGTCAAGAACGTGCTGGCGGAGATGCGGGCCAAGAGCCGGCTCTCGCCGGCGATCAAGCAGGAGCTGGGCCAGGTGTACATGAACTACCTGCAGCAGCGCGGCGGCAAGGCAGCGATGAAGGAGTTTTTGCTGGTCGACCGCGAGCTATTTGGGTACGTACAGATATCTCAACCATGCTGGTTCCGGACAGGAGGACATGATGCTAACCACCCACACCCCCATACAGTCCCCAGTCAGTCTCCTTCATAACCAAGGCGAAGCAGTCCAAGGACGGGGCCGGGACGGCCGAGTTGGACGAGGCGACGCGGGGCAAGGCGGAGAGGCGGTTCTACAGCTACTACGAGTTGTACACCGACCCAGACCCGAATGCCCAGGGCACGGCCGATTTTGATTAGAAGCGCCAAACGGCGGCAAGTTGCTGGGCGGCGGGGAGAAGCTGGGCGGTGTCGACAATGTGGGCGACGGCGGTGGCATGGGCCGAGGCGTCGGCGGCGGTCGACGAGGCGGAATTTCCCTGCACATGGCGCAAGGCCAAAGGGGCGCGAGGCTGGGGAGAAGGAGGTAGCTAGTTGGCCTAGATCAGGTATAGGGAAGTGTGTATGGATTAATGTAGCAACATTGTCAGGCAACGAGGGAGGTCGCTTGGCTTTGGGGGAGAGCAGTGTTTGTAATTCGGTCGGTTCCAAGTTTCCTCTTGCGTGCCTGTGTTTGCGCCCCCTTCTCAGTGACAAGACAGAACGAAGGTCATAAGCAGAAGCTCTTAGCGGGAAATAGATCCTTGAGTCCTTGTCGTGGAAAACCTCTGAACCACAGTATTCCATTAAGGGTGTTGCGCTCAGGCTGCACGCTGTCGGGCGATCACGCGGGGCGATTACTCAGAGGGCACAGCTCATGAGTCGTCCCAAGCATCGGCGTCATTCCCCCGAGCTGGTGGGGTCGGCATTTCGTTTGAGCAAAGCATCGGATTTTCCTTTGTTGGCGGCCCGGCGCGTTCCGTTTGCAGTGCCCCTCGTTGCCGGCGTCTCATTTGCAGACACTGGACAGAACAGTCAGCAACGCTGTAAGTCTGGTGTTTCTGGACGGACATCAATCGACCGAAGGGCTCGGCGTTTTTTCTGTTTCTTTTTTTTTTCTTAGCTTCCTGCCTACCACGCTTTCGGACTCTCGGAACCTTCCTGTCGCATTGTTCTCGGGATTTGGCCACAGCTCTTCTCAGTCCAGCCTATTACGGATGACGGATACTTGAAGCCAGACAGCGCCCCCACCCTGCAAGGCACGGTTTTGGAATTCCAATTGCCCCAGTGGCCAGTGGGGCTCAAACGGGCGGGCATGCAAATGCAGGGAACAGCGCCGCTCGCTCGCTGCAACTGAGTTGCCACTCGCTCACTCAGCAGCAGACCGCCAGGGTCACATCCCCCCGGCAAACCCCAAACCAATTGATTGCTTGCTCGGCCGTGCTCGGAGAAAGCCTGCTCGGCTCCGTTGTCGTTATCAACACTCTCGGCGCACTCCGCCGGGCTCCACCCGCTATATTCCGGCTGGATGCGCGCGATAACGCGTGATGGGGTTGCTCGGCGAGCAGCGAGCGGTCGAGGGGTCGTCGAAGGAGAGGCTGGGCAAGAGAGAAGTCGGGGGTATTCCGGAGAAGCACCCGCGGACAGTGCGCCCTGACACACACAGTGAGAGAGAGGGAAGGAAAGAAGGGAAAATGACCCCACAGGTGGGCTCACTCCACTGAACGCCAGTTGAACCAACCACTCGCAGCTCGGCCATAATAATAACTAACATTTTTTTTTCCCGACGCTGATTGCTCCGGCCGCGAGCAACAGCCGAAGCTGTGTCCCGTGGGCCTGGTCCTGGTCGTGGGTCCTGGTTTCATTCTCGTGGTGGTGGTGTCTTGTCATTGCTTCCTGCTCCAGCTTCTCCTGATTACGCAACCTGCTCTTCCCATCACGCATATCCCGTCCAGTCACTCACTCCCGCTGGTGTGGTTTTTGCTCTTTCTTCCCTCTTTCCTTTCCCCCCAGCTGTTTGTTTCCCCTCCAACAGCCCTTCCAGTAACCCCCAGTTCAAGGTGAGTGAGCATGCAGCAGCGCCCATCCCATTGATTCCCTCCTCCGACCAGCTCCGATAAGCTGGGACGAGCTCTGAAATTCCGCCCAACACCGGCCCCCCTCCCCCATCACCCCTCCTTCCTCCTCCTCCTTCCTCCTCCTCCTTCCTCTTCCCTTTTCCCAGAGTCCCGTCCCCGCCCGCAGTGCAACCGACTGCCTCCCTAACAACCAACACTAACTCCCCTCCCCTCCAAACCCCAGATGGCCTCCGCGACTCGCACCTTCGCCCGCGCCCTGCGCACCTCGGCCCGGCCCGCCTTCACCGCCGCCCCCCGTGTCGCCTTCCGCCAGGGCGGCCGCCGCTACTACTCGTCCGAGCCCGCCGCCAAGCAGGGCGGTTCCTCGGTCTGGCTCTGGGTCGCCGGTGCCGCCGCCGCCGGCGGTGCCGGCTGGTTCTTCCTGAACCAGGGCCCCGCCACCCCCAAGGTCTTCGTCCCCAAGTTCGAGGACTACCAGGCCGTGTATAACGAGATCGCGAACCGTCTGGATGAGAACGGAGAGTATGACGACGGCAGCTACGGCCCCGTGCTGCTGCGCCTCGCCTGGCACGCCAGCGGCACCTTCGACAAGGCCACTGGCACTGGTGGCAGCAACGGCGCCACCATGCGCTTTGCGCCCGAGAGCGCCCACGGCGCCAATGCCGGCCTGAAGGCTGCGCGCGACTTCCTCGAGCCTGTGAAGGGTGAGTGCAGCCTGGTCTGGGAACGAGAGAGGGAAGAGGTGGAGGGAAGCTGACAGCAGGAAAAATAGCCAAGTTCCCCTGGATCACCTACTCTGACCTGTGGATCCTCGGCGGCGTGTGCGCCGTGCAGGAGATGCTGGGGCCTGTGGTGCCATACCGCGCCGGCCGCCAGGACAAGGATGTGGCCGCGTGCACCCCCGACGGCCGCCTGCCCGACGCCGCCCAGGCCCAGGACCACCTCCGCAACATCTTCTACCGCATGGGCTTCAACGACCAGGAGATTGTCGCGCTCGCCGGCGCCCACGCCCTCGGCCGCTGCCACACGGACCGTTCGGGCTACGATGGCCCCTGGACCTTCTCGCCCACCGTCCTGACCAACGACTACTTCCGCCTGCTGCTGGATGAGAAGTGGCAGTGGAAGAAGTGGAACGGGCCTAAGCAGGTGAGCTGACCACTCCGAAGGTCTTGAGAAGGAGAGTAGTAGGCTGACGCAAGGGGAAAAAACAGTACGAGGACAAGGGCACCAAGACGCTCATGATGCTCCCCGCCGACATGGCGCTCGTCCAGGACAAGAAGTTCAAGGAGTGGGTCCAGAAGTACGCCGCCGACAACGACCTCTTCTTCAAGGACTTCTCGGCCGTCGTCAACAAGCTGTTTGAGCTCGGCGTGCCCTTCCCTGAGGGCACTGAGACGTGGACGTTCAAGCCTGTCAACGCCTAAGTTGGGCGTTTGAGTTGGTGTTTGGGAGGGGTGTGGTGGAGGGTTGGCGCCGTGGATGGGTGCATCATGATGTGATGGGTCTGGAAGGTGCTATCGAAGGAGCGAGAGGAGGAAAGACATTGCCGGGTGAGACCGGGTCTCGAATGGCCTGGTGCTCGGTGGCGAGTCCCTCGGGGGTTTCTGCCTTCGAGCAGACACGGGTGTGCGGCCGATTGGGTTGCCGCCGCTGTATTTACATGGCTTCGGAAGCGTTTCCTTGGGTTCTGGTAGATTGGGCGTGTAAAACACTTGGTCGGGAAAGGGTGGTGGTGGTGAAATAGATGGGCACTTTGAAGAAGAAGAACGGGTGAAGTTTGAATGTTTTGATGGTGATGAAGATGATGGCGGTGGGTTGGGAGGTAACTAGATATGTACGAGGGAGATGGGAAAGTTGGGTGAGGGGGGGTGTGGGTGGTTGTTATGCGCCGGCAGGCTGGTTCAGAACGCGGGGAAGGACAACGTTGATAGGAGGGGTTTGGCGGCAGTTGTGGCCTGGGCTTATGCCAGTTGCAGATCCCCGATCCGATGTGCTCGTGTTGGCGCGACATCACCGGCTCGGTTCCTGTTAGCCGTTGATTCCCCGCATTTTGCTACCTCTTTGGGGAGGCTGCGTGGATATGGATCAACAGTTGGCTTGAGGTGGGTTTATTGATTGATGCCTTTCCGTTTGTATTCTTTGCAAGTGAATGTTTCGGACTTGAGAATGATGATACGGGAGCATTGGATTGGGTGTCTTTTCAAGGGCAGGGAGTGGGTGTGGTCGTGGACGGGGGAGTGAATGATTATCCGGGGTTAGGGTTTTGTGTAGTTCTGGTTCCTGGTCGTTGATTCGTCCCAACCTCAAGATTTATCTTGGACATCTCAACGCCGACGAAATCACCCCCGACGACCACACCCACCACACACCCTCCTCCCAACACAATGGCGGCCGCGCGCACACCGGTGCTGCGGCACCTCCTGAGCGGCAGCACGCCGCGAGCGCTGCGGGCGTCGCACCAGCGGCGGTGGGCGCAGGTGCACGACGTGCGCTTCCTGGCGACGACGCAGGCGCCCCGCAACATCCTCGAAAAGTACCGCGAGAAGCTCGACCAAAAGGCCCGCGCCGAGGGCCACGCCGGCATCGACTCGCTGCGGTCGGCGTACGCGGGCAAGATTGATAAAATGAGGAAGGAGACGGATGCGGTGACTGCGCCGCTGACGCCCACTCCGGCCGAGAGCACACCAGAGTCGGCACAACCACAACACCAACAACCCTCCCAATCACGACCCCCAAAATCTTCCTCGTCCTCCTCCCAAACAGGCATCAAACCCCTCTCCAAAATCCTCAACCTCCCCAAAGCCCTCACCCTCCCGGCCGCCGAACTCTCCCACATCTGGCGCCTCCACCACGCCTCCAACCCCCTCTCCCTGACCGCCACCATCCCCGCCGTCACCTACGAAACCATGTCCGCCACGGCCCGCCTCCACCCGCAATTCCTCCTCCCCGTGCCCCACCCCACCCAGGGCGCGGAGCTGCACTTCCTCCAGTGGACGTGGGACCCCCCCACGCGGTCGGCGACGGTCCTCTTCACCCAGCTGGCCGAGTACAAGGCGCGTGGGGAGTTTGCTTCGCCGCACACGACCGTGACGCATTATGCGGAGCTGGCGGGGGAGAAGGGGGTTGTGCTGATGCAGGGGAGCGTTATGGCGGATAGAGGGGTCGGGGTGGAGGATGCGCGGTGGTTGGTGATGTGTTTACAGAGGTTTTATGGGGGGTGGGAGAGCAAGGGGGAGGAGGGGAGGGAGAGGGCTGAGGAGAGGAGGAAGTTGTTGGAGTGGTTTGGGAAGGGGGATGGGAGGTTTACGGTGGAGAGGTTGATGGAGGAGGCGGAGAGGATGGGGTAGGCCGGGGGGTATAGGGGGGAGGGATTTGGAGGGGTACGGTTTGAAGGGCGGAGGAGGAGATGTAGGATAACACGGGGTGGGTGTGTATGATGGATGAGGAGCCTGCCAGGCATATGAATATGGCGCTGAAGTTGGCTTGAATTAGACGATAGACGCTGTATTACAACCCCAACCGGGGTCTTCCAACCACCTTTCCCCTCTCAGGCCACCTACAACTTCGCCCCCTCCCCCCTCTTCTCCCTCTTCGCCTCCTGCCTCAGCACTCTCCTCAACAACTTCCCACTCGGCGACTTGGGAATCTCCTTGATAAACCGCACGCCGCCGCGGAGCTTCTTGTGCGGCGCCACCCGCCCGGCCACCCAGTCCATCAGCTCTTGCGCCTTGGCCTCGCCGGCGTCGATCCCGGCGCGCAGCACGACATACGCCCGCGGGACCTCGGTCGCGTTGGCCCCGTCCTCGACGCCAATCACGCACGCGTCGGCGACGTCGCGGTGCCCGAGGAGGGTGCCCTCGAGTTCGGCGGGGGGGACGGGGTAGCCATCTGAGGGAACCAGTTAGTGATGGTGGGGAGGAGAGGGAAGGGGGAGAAGGG
>MU855949.1:0-16665 GCA_033296695.1 Staphylotrichum tortipilum
GGGGGGGGGGGGGGGGGGGGGGGGGGGGGGGGGGTGGGGGGGGGGGGGGGGGGGGTGGGGGGGGGGGGGTGAATTGGGGGAGGTGGGCTTGGTGGTTGCTGTGGTGGTGGGGGTGCTGATGCTGGTGTTGATGTTGTTGGTGGGGGGGATGCTGTGGCGGGGCTGGGGCGACGATCTGCCCCGCCTGGAGAGGCGCGCCCTGGCCCTGGACAGCGGATGCTCCCGTCGCGGGGTTGGGGGACGGCGAGGGACCCGAGACACTGCCCGCGCCGCCATTGCTGAACGTGGGCAGGTTCAGGGTCGTCTCGATGCGGCCCAGGCGGCGGTCGATGGACGCGAGCGCGTTCAGGATGGTCGCGAGGTTGTGCGAGAGCCCGAGGTCCGCCATTGTTTGGGTGTGTTTGGGTGTGTTTGGGCGCGCGCACTGTGTGTGTTGTGTCCCGCCGCTGTCTCTCTGTCTGACTTTGCTGCGCTGCTCTGAGACAGCAGCTTAAATTAACGACAGTCTTGCGGGCCCGCGGTCGGTGGTTCGCGTCGCAGTGACGCGCAGAACAGGTCAGCGCTCGCGAGGGCTCAAGATGGGCCGGCGAGACAAAGCCCGAGCTGGAGGCAAGAGGGAAGAGGGAAAAGTGTCAACCTTGTCGCAATCTGACTTCGTGCCGCGCCCTGTGCCCGACGGGGCTGAACACAGCTGCGAATCCCGTCACGTGGTCTGCACGAATCAATGGGTCGTGCTGCGGGAAAAGATTTTGGAGGCGCCCAATGCGGGGTTGCCGCCTGAACTTCTTGTCGCGCTGCTGCGCACAAGGCTGGGGTTTCACCCATAGACAACCCTAACCCTTGTCACCACTTACACTCCAACATCTTGCTCTTCACGCCTGCCCCGCCATCCGCCGCACATGCACCACATCGTGCGGATCGACCGCCGCCCACCGCCCGATCGACAGCAGCGCGACACCGAGGTTGTATATAGTCACGTTCCGGATGTCGTAGCTCATTTTTGCCTCCTCGAGCGCGGCCGCCACTGAGTCCCCATCCCCGGCGTCGTGAAGAGCGTCAGCGTCCATCAGCGTGTTTCCCTTGCCGCCGCGCGTCCACTCGACGCCGAAGTGCAGTGTTTGCGGTGATGAGGGGAGGTCGGCCTTGGCGGTGGGCCGCTCAAAAAGGTACAGGTCTTGGAGGCCCCAGGTCTTGCCCAGCCATGATGTTGAGCTGAATTTGAGGACAGCTGAGGCAATTCGGAGCGCTAGTTGCAGTTGGTCGGGCTGGGGCAGTTCGTCGCGGCTCAGAGGTTGGGCGAGGAGCTGGCCGAGGCGGATTGGCTCGGGCGGTGGTTGTAAGTGCTGCGGGTGGTGTTGTTCTTGTTGGGGCAGTTGGGAGGGTTGGTGCCTCCGCACAGGGCTGGGTGGCAGAGGCCTTCGCAGCAGTGAAAGAAGGAGTGCCGGAAATCGATCGTGGGAGTGTTCCAGTGTGTCTAGGTAGCCGACGGTAGGGGATGGGGATCTTAACTGCTGCCGTTGCTGCTGCTGCTGCTGCTCCTGAGGTGGGCTCGCTTTGGGGAGTAGCTCGGAGCAGAGGTGCCGACTCTGCCTGAGGTCGAGCGCGGTTGGTGGCACTGGATTTGGTTCCTTCGAGTCAGGGTTTCCATCGTCGTTGTCGTCGTCGTCGTCGTCCGCAAAGCGGACAACCCAACGACACTTCGCATTCGGCAGCGAGGGGGTTGAGACGGGATTCGATGTTGATGTAGGTTGTTGTTCCGTAAGCCAGTCAAGCATCTGAGACTTGACGTGCACTTTCACGATGCTGGGTATCGGTTGCATCAAGTCCTGTTTCAGGCACGAGATGATCAGGCTCGGATGCACGCCCTCGTCGGCCCTGGTTTCGAGGAAGAGCTTGACGAGGTGACGGAAGTGAGCAGCGTCTTGGGTCGACCAGGCAGTCCAGAGAGCTTCGTATAGGGCCTGAGAGGCTCGCCTTGTCGGCCCGTATGAGCTGAAATCCGAGGGCAAGCGTCTTCGCGTGACGGAGCTGCCCGCTCTGGCCCATTACGGCGTAGGTTGCTTTGGAATCGGTCGACAAAGGGGCCTCCGATCGTCTCGTCTAGTGTTGGGTGTCAGGTGTCACCCAGCTACCGACAGTGGTCTTCAAGTTGGTCCGTCCGTAGGGGCTAAGGCCGGAGGCGGCGCGGGTCTGAGCCCCGCGACCTCCTCCCTGTAACACCGCCTCATCCGGCCCGATCGCCTCGTCCAAGCCACCCCAACAAGCTGCGGTCCAAATTCTCGGCCCAACCCACCCAGCCGTAACCTCGCGTTGGGCTCCGCCTCGCCCTGAAACGCGCCACGTGCGCCCGGTGCATCCGTTCCAACCGCTGCTCTAACGTCTCGACGCGCTCGTCGGTTGCCGCTTCCACGGCGCCGCCCCGGCCAACCTCGAACCACCCGCTGCCCGCTCACGATGGGGGAAAAGACAAATGTGTTTGGCCCATTCTGCACGTGATCGGACGCCCTGGGCGTCGGGGGATACGTCGGGGGGCGTACAAGTGGTCGGCGTCGTTTGCTTTCCCATAATATGTCAGTGGCAATCCACGCTTTTCAGTGACTATATTCAACGACTCTCTGGAACGCTCACCCCCAACCCTGGTTCTTGCCTATCCCGTCTTGTTCTCCTTTGGACCTCTCTTTCGGATATAGATAGCCAAATTACGGCCAAAGAACTCGTCCTCGGCTGGGAATGGCAACTCTATATATTCCTCAACCATCCGTTCCACACGCAACGATAAAGGGTCGGTTCTAGCAGAAGTTAGCTTCCTACCAACTTGTCACGAACTGACCATTTGAAGCGGCCAAGCGGCTGCAGGGAGCCACCATCCAATTAGGACGACCCAGTCGATGGTCGCAGCGGTCGAGCTGCGACCACGGCGATTCAGGTACAAAGGTACTTCCCCAGGAAGAGGGAGTCATCATGTATATAGCTAGCTAGTCAGTCGCTCGTTGAGGGAGTCTGGGACTTCCTCAGTAAAGCAAACACATCGATCACTGCTACTACCATTGCACATCTTTGGCGATTGAGACACTTGCACCATACGCACTTGTTGTGAACCCTTCGGGTTCACCGAGCCTTCGCAGACGTTGACAATACCTCCGGAACCTTTTCAGAGTGCTCTGCACCCGTGGTTTGTCACACAACTCAACATGCCAAGAAGGGGAAAAGAACAAAGAAAGAAAAAACCTACACCGGCACGTTTCTGTCATCCACAGTGACCTTGTTCCAGATCATGATCGCGGGCCGGGCAAGATCCGCTATAATTTGCCTCACTGGAATATCGGAGTTCATGGCAATGATAACGCTTGCTTCGTCCACTTCGAGGAAGGCTCTCGGGTCATCGACAACGGTGAAGCCAGCTTCGGATAGGACCTGCTCGTCGATTGGCGTATAGATGGGGTCCTGGGCATAGCATTTGATCCCGCCAGCACCCTCGCCGTTGGCGCCCGTCATATCGCCATTTGCTAAGAAATCTCGGACCGCCAGAGCCAGGGCGTGCTGGGCCATGCTGCGCGTGATGTCGTTGCCGGCCCAGTTCATGGTAGAGCATGCAAAGGCGACGATGTTGTCAATGCCAGGCGGAATGGCAACAGAGGCGAGTGTGGCCTTGAGCTGTACGAACTCTTTGCTAGCGGCCAAGGACCGCGTTGCCCGCTCAAATCTCTGCTTCACAGCCGCGTAGTCTGAGGCTGGCCATAGGCCTACTAGCTCGTTGGTTCGTGTGCTCCGTACCTCCGTTGAATGGGCGACCTCGATTGGCAGATAGGAACGGCGTACTTTGTAGTAGGATAGACCGGGGGCGGCGAGAAGACGCTGTATCGGATGATACACAAGGCGTGGTTTCGTCCTAGTCGAGGAAAAGATTAGAGAAGTAAGCGAGACTCGAGGGGAAAGGCCACCAGCAGGGGTAGTCCGTCATCAATCGTACCTGGTACAGACGTAGTCATCCCCATACGTAGGAGTCAGATACTCCCTCCCAGTCTCGAGCGGAAAGTGGACAGCGACACCGTCGAGGCCGGTCACGGAAACCAGGCGATCGAGGTTTCCGTCGCTTTCGAATTGCCGTACCACGTCGCGAAACAAATCTTTGGTGAAAAAAGGGATCTCTGCGTCGTACTTGGCCTGGATTAGTCGATGGGCTGCTGTCATCCACTCGCTTCTTTCGGCGAGGGTCATGGGAGGATCTGGAGATCGGGATAGGCCACAACAATGAACACGCCATCGTCGTCGCCATCGCCATCAACCTGGGGTCGTAAGGACATAGCTTCGACCTCTCGGACAGGAAGGAGGAAGAGTTAGACGTCGCTGATGCCTTCGAGGGAGCGACGTTGACGGAACGAGAGGGGCAGAAAGCGGGGGAGACGAGATTCAGAGCCGAATTTCGATTGGTACAGAAACGATGAATAGGTACCTACCTAAGCCACGTCCTGCAGCCTGGTTCTTGGGGGCATGATGTTGACTAGCGCCATTCATTCATGGCGAGTCACAGAGCCCCAGAGCGGGCTCTCGCTTCGGGTTGCAACCTTCTGTGGGCGAAGCTCCCTTTGCAGCGTTCCGGGTCGTCCCCAGACGCCAGGGCTTCACAGGGGAAGGACATGGGGAGTGGGGATGTAGAAGTTCAGATGCCTCCAGAGGTGGCGTCAACTCCAGGGATGCAATGTTGACGATGGAAAACTGAGGAGAGCTGGATTCCTATGTCTTGGAGGAACCAGAGGCAGCAGAAGACGAGTGATGAGATGATCAAGGTCTGAGAGCTGCCGTGGGTGGAAAACGCACCTAAAGGCGCTGGGCTTGAGCACAGGCCACCACACAGGGTGGTGGGGCGGCCAACACTATGTGTATCGTGGTGGGTCGGTGGCCGGGGTCGAAACTGGGAGTCAGAGAGCGCTGCGCGCGATGCCTGTGTGCGAATAGTTTCCTGCCAAAGAGGCGGCGGCCGGCTCCTGGCCGCTAAATAAAAGGTTGAGCGCGGGGAGGGGCGTGCCAGCCCACTGCATCGCGCACAGACACACTGCCCTTGGGTTTCTCGCACTCAACCTCCCAGGGAACACATAGGCAAGACTCGCTGGTCGTCCTCGCACACACACCAACCGCAGCTGCGGTGTGCCCAACGAGGTTGAAGAAACAAGCAGCTGCCGCCAAGCCGTGGCTGCAAGCTCTGCTGTTGGCCCACGTCGCAACAACCGCAGGCTCATTCGCGCACCCACACACAGAGCGACAAGATAACTATTGGCTACCAACCCAGGAACAACCGTGGAGGTACGCGAGGGGGCGGGATCCATGCCGAGAAGGATTTTTCTTGCGCTCCGTTCCTCGCCCTGGTGCCCCGTCATCTACGCTGAAAAAACAGCACACTACTTAGCCCGCCGTCGAGATTCTGCATTGGCCCTGGGCATCTTGTTGATCCTGAATTTTCACGCTGGCGTTGATAGAGAGAAATCAGGCCCGGAATGGATCTCGGGATGAGGGTGGGCGATGGCGGCTGGCACGCAGCGGGTTTTGGGTGAGCACTCACTCGTGGATCAGAGAACTTGGCAATGGCTTCCAGTTCGGGGAGATAGTGAGCTTCTTGGGTCCATGTCGCGAGACGCAACGGGATATCTTCTTGACGGCGCGGAACTCATGGGTGCGCTTTCCCTTGACGCAGCGCTGGAGCAAGACTTTACCGAAGGCCCCACGAGCCAGCAGCCCGCCCTCCTGCCAGTGCTCGGAGCGCAGCTGGGACCGCCTCTGCTCCTCGCCGTCCGAGTCGTCGTAATGGTGGATCGTGAACTGCTCTTCAAAGTTCGTTTCCAGTTTGTTGTCACGGACAAGGTCTGCGATGGAATCCATGGCCGCGGGGTCTTGAAGATTCCCAATGTCGAACAGGGACAAGAATTGTGTTGGGGAGAAGTGAGGTGAGCTGAGCACGGGTCGTGATTGCGGCTGAGTGGGCAAACCAATCACGGCCAGCAAAGAGTGCGTCACCCCCTTGGGCATGCGGCTGTGTTGGTTGTGGAACCAAAACAGAAACCGGCTCCCGTTAGGGGTCCGTTCGGAGCGGTGGCTAGATATAGTGTCTCCCGCGCCACAGGCTGACCTCTCCTCTCCTGGCTGAGGCTCGTTGCAGGAAAGAATATTGAGCACGATATGGGCGGGGATTAGGAATTCCCAAGGCGAGATTGGATCGAGATGTACGTCCCTGGTCGTATACAACAGTACCAACTCCCTAGTGGTGGCAGGGGAGACACAGTGGGCGAACTCGTTGCTGAGAGCGCTGCCCAGCAACTAGGTCTCCCAGCCGGCCACCGCCGACATAGCCGGCTGGCCTCCGAGCGAGGCCATGAGCTTGGACGACCCAGGCCGAGTGGCGCGGCACAGCCGCGATGCGTTATATCTTGCTTAAATGATCGACGCCGTCGACCGCCTCCGGCCATCCCCGGCCGTCCGCTGCGGACAACGGCTTGGGTCGCCGCACCCGCTGTTCCCCGGCTCCCTTTGAACAGCGCCACTGAGCACGGGTATATAATCCCACAACTTGCCCTCAACAACCTCCACACGGGCTCACTACATCCCAAGCTGTAACCTCCCATCCCCTGCCTTCCCGGGTCCCAAACGACGCCCTCAGCATGCCTCTCTCCCCCAACCCCACCCACTCCACCTGGGAGACCATCGATCTCGACACCATCCCCACACGCTACCCACCCAGGGGCAGCCCATACCACACCGAACCAGACACCCCCTACCAGCCTCTCCTCCATTCCCGGCACTCCCACCCCATCGACATCCACCAATCCCCCGAATCCAGCTTCACCCAAGTCCCCATCTTCCCCCTCCCCACCCCACCGCCCTACCAGGAGTACCACACCTTCCCCCCGCCACCCCCCACCCAGTCGGGCGACTCAGATGACGACGAAACCTGCTACTTCGACACGCTGGACTTCTCAGACTATCTCCTCCCCCGCGACGAGAAGTACCACAGCCAGGACCATACCTCCCAGCACCGCCGACAGCAAAGAGGCTGGGGCCAACAGCCTACTCATGGCGCTGCCACGCTCCTGCCCGTTCCGCTTCTTCACACGATCTACCGCGCCATCGCTGCCCGCTCGGGACACGTTGAGAGTGAAATTGCTATCCGCCGCCGTGGGCCGGGGTCAGGGTCAGGGCGGGGGTGGCGGGGGTGGCAAGCTGTTCGGGACGCGGTGGTAGTGGGGATTGTCGTGCTGCTGCTGGTGTTGCTGGTGGGTTTGGCCATCGGAGTTGTTGGGAAAGGGGGAGCTGCAGTGAGTGCTGCCAATGTTGGGGACGATTGGGGGTTGTGCACGGCTGCGCGGCCGCGGTTCTGTCGACTTGTTGTTGGGGAAGGAGCGGGAAGATAGGAAGGGGGATCGAGGGATGGACGGTTTGTTTTGGTATTATTTGGTAGTTATCGGACAGAACTGCATTACCTCCTCGCTTTGACCTTCTTCTTGACCGCGTCCACCAGGCTGCTGAGCTCGCCAAGGTCGCTGTCTCCCTTGGCCTTCTTGGAGCTCCTTTGCTCCTTGCCTGCGCCTGGCGAGTGGTCCGGCCCAGCCTTGCGCTTCTTCCTGCTCTCCTCCAGCAGCTTCTTCATGCCCTGCGTCGCCTTGAACTTGGGGTTGGACGGGTCGATGGCAAACTCGTGGTTCTCGAACACGGCCTTGAAGCGCGCGTCCTCGACATCCATGGCGAAGTTCTCCTGCAGACCGCCTTGGTCCTCGGCGCCCTTCTTTCCCTTCTTGCCCTTCTTCTTGCCCTTCAGCTTCTCAGCGCGCGCGATCTCCTTCATGTCGAAGTGGTCGACGTGGGCGTCGCCGTTTTCGTCGGCCATGAGGAGCTCGAGCTGCGCTCTCTGCGCGGCATTCTCAGCCTCCTCCTTTTCCTTGGCGGCGCGTTTCTTCAGCCGCTCCTCCTTGCGGATTGCCGATTTTGTGGGCTGGACGGGCTCGGAGGTGAAGAAAGGATCGTCAAATCCAAGATCCTCAGCAGGCTCCTCAGCAGGCTCCTCACCCTGCTTCTCCTCCTGCACCGCATCAGGATCAACACCTCGCTTGGCGAGGGCCTGGGCCCTCTTCTTCTCCTTCCGCTCCTTCTCCTTTCGCTTGTACTTCTCAATGGTGGTCTCCTCAGCCGTTTCTTTCGCTGGCTTCCCGCTCAGGGCAGGGGCGAATGTGATCTGCATCTCTCCAACAGGTCCCGATTTCGAGGACTTGGGTGCTGGCTCATCGCTGAGACCAAGTGCCGCGCGCATCTTGCGCCTTGCCAACTCCTTCTTGCTGAGCGGCACCTCCTCAGCCTCCGCATCCTCCGCAACTGGTTCGTCGTCTTCCTCGGCCTCGCTCTCGCTGTCACTGGCCAGGTATGCGCGAAGGTCGTTCTCAGCAATGTCGGACCGACTCCCCGTGAAGGCCTTGTTGATGGACTCCTTCCTCGACACCTCCTCGGGGTGCATATCCCAGGTGAGCTTCACCTTGGAGTGCTGCAGGGCGTCCGTGACAAACTCGACAGGCTTGTAGCCCGAGGGGACACTGTCGCATTCATCCCTGGCCTCACCGTCGAACGTGACGTCGTCGGGGATAAAACGCAGGTCGAGGAAGTTGGAGGATGACTGGTATTCGCTGCCATCGGTCGCCTCGTAGATCTTGTGCGCGGTGCCCTTGTCGGAGCACACCACCACGGCGTAGTAGTATCGCAACCGGTCGAGCTGGTATGTTCGGAGGGCGTCGCTGTCGAAGTCCTGGTCGTTGCCCTCCTGAAGCAGCTCCTTCTTGACCTCCTCGTCCGAGTCCTCGGCGGCGTCCTCATCATCCTCCTCGGTCTCGAACCCAGAATCCTCCTCGTCGTCCTCGTCGTCCGAGTCCTTCTCCTTTGTAAAGATTTCCCTCGGGGGGCCCTCAACCTCCTCGCGCTGCATCCTCCCCTTGCCAAACTCGCTGGGGTAGACCGACACCTTCTCGATGCGGCCGCCCACGGGCACGAAGCTCGAAAACAGGGCCATCAGATCCATGGACTTGATGTGGTCCCAGTCCATGTTGACGACGGCAAACCGGCTCGTGACCTCGCCCTCCTCAACCTCCTGCTTTTCCCTGCGCAGGCGGATGCCGGGGCGCGACTCTTCAGTCTCGTCCTCATCCTCGGGCTCCTCCTCGGATTCAGACTCGGAGTCTGAATCGGATTCGTCGGACGAGCCAAAGCCGCCCCCGCGGGCCGGGTCGTAGCTGGCATCGGCCTTCTCGAGCTCGCGGCGGACAATGTCGTCGGCCTCGACCTCGACATCCTGGCCGAGCTCATCGTCGTCCTCTTCCCCCTCTTCGTCCTCGGCCTCGTACAGCCGCTGCAAGGCCTTCTTCTTTGTGTCTGACTTCAGTTTCCGGCCGTAGCGGTCGACTTTTGCTGTGGCGACGAAGTCGGCATCCTTGAGCACGGCGGAGAAGCGATTGTCGAGCTTGGTCTTGAGCTTCTTCTTGGAAGGCAACTGGTACCGCGGGTCTGTCTCGAAACTGGCGAAGCGAGAGTCAATGATGGTGCCGGTGGAGGCGCCTCCGCGTTTCGTGGGTTTGGGCTTGGGCATGTTGACGGGCGAGGGATTCGGATTGGAAAATGCTGGATTGTCTCGACTCTGCGGCGCTCACAGCGAATCTGGAGCGCGTTGGCACGACGTGCTCGAGAAATTTTTAGTGGGGCCTCGAATTCTGCCAAGGCGGTGGACTTGTAGGCCCCACCAAGAACTGAAGCACAGCCAATCCGTGTTGGTCCAATTCTTTCCCCGAACGCCAAATGAATCCTGGGAGGATTGCATCCAACTCAACCTCAGATTCATGCCCAGGACCTTTTCGATACCATTTGTTTTTTCTTGCTGAACGAGCTTTTGGTTCTGCCTCCGCCCGGCACAGGTTGCCATGTGACGATCCTTCGGTTGGAGTTGCTCACCCCTGATTCTGCATCAACCGGCTCATGGACCGAAATCGAACTATCGTCGCGGCCAGCTACATACACGACGTTCGATCGCTGCCGGCCCAAAGACTACTGTGAAGTGGCATGCTTGGATCCCTGCGGTCAGACAGCTGTTCGACCAAGACCGGACATCTGCATTGATTGGACTTTGGAGAGAGTCGGTCTCGGGCACGGTGTGTCCAAACCACCTCCTCACCGTCGTCCCCAAACCCAAGGGCCTGGGTCTCCCCCTTGGCGCCGCCATGGGGATTGTGCATGCGAGGGCTGCTAGCGCAAACTCAACGCTGCAGCTGTCTCTTTAGGGGCTCGGCACTTGGAGACGGGAGTCTGTATGTCTTGCATCAATCCCAACCTCTCAACACCACCTCTCAACAAACACGTCGTCGTCATCAGGTGATGACGAGTAGCACTTTGGCAAAGCATTCTTCAGTTCGGTTGCTCTCCAATGAATTTGCCTTCGTACCCTGTGCCTCGTCACTGTTGAGCGCTGCATGAGCGCTGCAGTCCAACCCTTCTCGTCGTCTCCCCACCTTGCTCGGCGTCGATATCTGTCTCCACCACCAGATGGTGGCATCTGCTTGGCTCATGTTGCTCTCCAACTCCACTTCCCCGCACCCCAGATTTTTAGGTTAGATCCTGGCTTCGATATCGGGCCCCTTTCCATGTGGGAGGGCTCCATAACCGGTGGAGACTCGAGTGCTGACGCGTCCGTGGGAAATTTCACGGTCAAGGGGGGCCAGCGTGCGGATGCATGAGGCTTAGGGTAGCAGCCAGACTTGGGACAAGCAGTGCAGTCGCCAAGGGGATGAGTACTCGACGTGGTCAATGGGAATACCTTCGACTCTGACTGCCCATGACATTGAGACGAAGTTCAATGCCCGCCTCGATCCCGTGCTACTGCACGCTTCGCGTATCTTCCGTCTAGTCGTAACCATGCAGCGCTACTCTGTACCCACGATCTGGCACCCCCTCCCCGCACTCAGGGCTGTTCCAAGCCTGCCAGATTCCCCAATTGGATACCCCAGGTTCCCCAGATTCCCCGGATTCCCCAAGCGAACGCTGGCTAGGCGAGAAAGGGGGTGTGGACCCGCCTGATTCGGGGGTGGCGGCGGAGCGCGCAGGGAGCAGGACGGCGCTAGCATCTCGGTGATGCCCCGAGAGCCCCGACAGGGCGTGGGAGACGCCGGATAGGATGGACGATTACCAGAGACACCAGGACCGATGGTGCCCAGTTAGGGACTATGTTGGTAGCTAGTATGTCCATGAGGGACGATGCCGGTGTTGGACGCGGATTTACATAAATGAAAGTGGCGTGTTTGTCACCTCCCATCGACTGTTCGTTCTGTCTGTGTCTGTCAATTCTGCTCAGCTACGCGGGAGACAGCACCCACACGCCTACCCCTTATCGCCGCCGAGATCCGCCCGTCCCCCGACACGCAACCATGGGAGCATCGTTCGAATCCCCTGTCCACGCCGAGGTCGCTGCCGCGGACCACAGCCTTGCTGCGGCAGGCCATGGCCAGGCGGCCCCCTCGTCGTCGAAACACCACGGTCTCCTGCTGTTGCCGCCGCCGTCAGACGACCCCAAGGATCCGCTCCGCTGGCCCCAATGGCTCAAAGTCGCCGCCCTGCTCTCGACCGCCCTCGCCAACTTCACGGCCAACTTTGCCGGCGCCGGCCTGTCCGTTGCGTCCCAGGTGCTGGCCATGCAGTTCCAGCGGTCGTCGAACGACATTAACGGCTTGCTGAGCGTACGTGAGCCTCTTAGTACCGGATAATCGGGCAGTTTCAAGGCTGCTGGTGGAAAGAGGCGCAGACTAACAAATTGATCTTTGAGTACAGTTCAACCTGCTCTTCCTAGGCGTCGGAAACCTCGTCTGGGTACCCCTGGCCGTCAAGTTCGGCAAGCGCTTCGTGCTCCTCACGTCCATGGCCATGCACTTTGCCGTCCTCATCTGGGCCGCCAAGGCCACCAGCTACGAGAGCCTGCTTGCCGCGAGATGCCTGTCGGGTTTGGCTGGTGGTGCCGGTGAGGTATGTTTGTTTGATGGTTACCCCTGAGACCTTGGACTGGTGGATGGACCTGTGGCTAACTGGTACAACAACAGAGTCTGGTTCCCGGCATCGTCTCCGACATCTTCTTTCTCCACGAGCGTGCAGCGATGATGGCTGGGTATGGAATAACTACGATGGAACACCCCTATACTGTTGCTGATACTGTTTGCTCTGCAGCTACACAATATTCGCGTCCGGCGCCACCGCCGTCGGCCCTCTCCTCGCCTCCGTCATGCTTCAGTACAGCCCCGGTGGCTACGTCGACTTCATTTGGCTCTCGACCGCGCTCTCAGGCTTCAACGTCCTCGTCATGTTCCTCTTCTTCCCCGACTCCACCTACCGCCGCCCCGACGACGCCCATACACCCACCGCCCTGCCGGATTCCGCAGGCTCCGAGAAGGCCGAGGCCGAGGACATTGAGCGTGCCAGCGAGATCGCTCAGAGTGCTGGGGCTCAGGAGTCGTATGTCTTGCCGAAGAAGATGACCACCGTCTGGACTTCGTTCTTCGCGGTCGACCATACCGTCAGCTTGTTCAAGGTGTTTTTGCGCCCCTTGGTTCTGCTGCTGTGCCCAGAGGTTTTGTTCGCGACGCTGCTTTACGGCATCGCACTCGCCGCACAGATCATTCTCATGTAAGTGGGAGATATGCTGACGAAAGAAGACTCTGTCTCGTTGCTAACCCCCCTCCAGCTTTGCCTTCCCCAGCCTGCTGCTTGCGCCCCCCTACCTCTTCACGCCCCTCCAGGTTGGCCTGATCCAGATCGCCGCCGTCATCGGGTTTGTTCTTGCCTGCTTCACCGGCGGTTACCTGGCCGACGTCATCACCGCGCGCATGATCCGGCGCCAAGGCCGTGTTGTGCCTGAGCAGCGCCTGGTATCCATTATTCCTGGTTGCTTCATCGCGCCCGTAGGCTGCATCATCGTCGCCATCGCATGCTCGCGCCAGCTCTCGTGGGTTGCTATTGCGTTTGGGTTCGGCATGGGTAAGCACTGTTCCCCCTGAATTGAGGGTACACTGCCCCAGTTTCTAACCATGGAACTTTACGCTCAGTCTCTTTTGGCTCCGTCTATGCCCCAAACATCGCCATTACCTACGTTGTCGAGAGCCGCCCCAAGCAGGCCAGCGAGGCCATTGTCGCCATCAACGTGTTCAAGAACCTTGTCTCGTTCCTCTTTGTATACGAGGCCGTCACCTGGGTGGCCGCCCGTGGCTGGCTTGAGGTGTACATGATCATCTTTATGCTCGTGACGCTGAGCATGGTGCTGGCCATTCCTTTCTATTTCTTTGGTAGCCGGCTCAGGGCCATGTCGGCATGGCTGGAGCGCTTCCTTTAGAGTCCATGGAGCTTAGCCTAGTTAGAGCTGTTTAAAATGTGCCTTTCTACTTTGGCGCTTTACGCACATTTTTTCGCTTTGTGTCTAAAATTACGGCAACGCTGAGTTTGCTCTGAGAAGGAAGCGATTCCGATCCAGCATTCTCGTCAAGAAGGCGACAGACAGCTGGTGTCAAATACTACCCCTTGCCCCTGATACCAGCCTTTCAACCTCTCTTAACACGCTGCAGCGGCAACACAAACGTAGCACAAGCCTGCTCAACTTCATTGAACCCACCAGGCAGAAAGTTCCCCTCACAGTCTCCAGTATCCTTTTGCTGGCCCCATGCAATTTCAACCGACGGTCGCCAGCTCTTCCCAGATGCAACCCGGCATGCCACCCCCAGTCCCATCCAGAATCCTCGCCCTCCCCACCACCGAACACCTGAAGAACGCGAAATGGACTCGGCCCAGAAACTGATACGAGCGGCCGGATCCTTGAGAGCCGCCCCTCGATCTGCAAAAGCGCTACAGAAAGCCCTCGGGGTCATGGCCGCCGCAGTCGGCCACAGAAAGCAGGCTACTCAGCAGCCTAAGGCAAATAATAGCATTCGCTCGGTTTGTTCTTGCCATCACCAAGAGTCATCCTACAGCTGGCGAACTCCCGAAGCATGACCAGGCCAAGTCCCCCTCCAACCGCCGGGTGGCTACGGCACCCAAGATTACCGGCTCCACCACCGTTGGCATGCTCAGCGTGGTCGGATTTGGGAGGAAGGGCGTCATCACGAGTCCGTCCTTCTCTCGAACCTCCCCTCGCTTTTGGTTACCGTTTCTCAACTTCATCCCCTTTACCCCCCTTCCCCCCCCCCCCCCCCACACACACCATACACCACACATCTGATCATTAACAACCATCAACTAACGAGGCCCAAACAACCCAGAATCCCTCGCAGCCAGTGTGCATAGTATCATCGGTGACGTCGTCGCCAGCAGCGGCTTCGCGACGCTCCAGAGCGCGGGCGCGGGTGGTGCCGGCCTGGCGACGGTAACAGCAGGGGTTAAGGCGAAGAAGAAGTAGCGATGTGAATAAGGGGGACTCATCGTGTTGTGATGGGGGCGTAAGTGTGGGGGGGCTGAAGGAGGGGTGTCATCAAGGGGAAGACGGGGGTTGTGGTTGAGAGATTGGGAGCAGTTGGGGTCACCTGAGGTAGTGGTGAAGGAGGTCGGATACTTTTCGGAGGGTAGGAAGAGGCGTAGGAATGGAATACGTGCGCAGAAGCAACAGGAGACTTTTTGGTGTGGTGCGGAGACTTCTCGGAGATATCGATGCTGTGTCCAGGATTTAACAACCAAGTCGCGGCCTCTCAACTTGGAACCGAAATAACTTACAACCCAAGCCACCACACCCCATCGACCTATCTATCACTACCAAAACTCGCCAAACCACCCACCCACCCATCCATCCCACCATGGCGACCACCCCCCGCATCACCGCCGAGCTCCAGAAGCTCTACCAAAACCTCAAAACAGCCGTCGGCAGCGCCTGGGAGGCAACCCTCCTCGAGAATGCGCGCAGCGTGAGCACACCCCTCGCCGCGCGGATGCTCAGCCAGATGGGCCTCGGGGCGGACACCACCGCGCCTTTCAAGCTGTTCGAGAATGCCTGCGGCGTGGGGGTCGTCGCACCGCTTCTGAAGCAGATTGTCAAGCCTGACGTGCTGGGGCAGAGCAGTATCCTCTGTGGCGATTTTTCTGAGCAGGCGGTGGATTTTGCAAAGAGGAGGAGGGAGAGCGAGGGGTGGCTGAATACTGAGGTGGCGACGGTTGATGCGCAGGTAAGTGGACGGCGTGCGATGTTTGTGTCTGGACATGAGCACCTAAGATTGACTTGTACACAGAAAAACGGGCTTCCCGACGGTACTTTCACCCATGTCGCAACCAACATAGGCTTCCACGTCGTGCCTGACTCCGAAGCCGCCCTAAACGGTACGCGGCTCCTCTCAACAACACCCAGCTCAGTACTGACAAAAGACAGAGGCCATCCGCGTCCTCCAGCCCGGCGGAGTCCTCGGATTCACCACCTTCCACCGAGAGGTCGGCTGGGTGGGCGAAGTCCGGGAAGCCTTCGCGTCGTTCCCATTCGAGGCTCCCTGCGGCATGGGGCTGCAGACCACGCCGTGGGGGACGTGGTCCGACGTCAACTGGGTGCGCAAGACGCTCACAGGCAAGGGGTTGCAGGACGTCAAGGTGGACGTGTTTGCGTTTCTCAGCCATGTAGAGAGTGCCGATTTCTTTCTGGCAAATTATGGCATGATGATGGACTGGATCGTGAATACGTCGTGGTCGGAGGAGCTGAGGAGGCTGCATCCCAAGGAGGAGATTCATGCGTTGGTAAAGGAGTTTCTGGAAACGAAGTATGGCGGAGAGGGGTGGGATCTGAGCTGGATTGCGCTTGTTGCTAGCGGGAGGACGGGGTTGGGCAGTCCTGTTTAGCTTTCTGCTATGTAGTCGAAGGCGGCAACAAAGGGACGCACAAACACAATGAGTAGCACTTCGCCACGGCCACAGACTCATCGGATTTTACATGGTCAAAATCTACACCTTAATCCCTTTCCCCCCCCGGTGTTTTATCTAAACTACCAGCCGGGATGGGTGATCTGCTTCTGTTGTTGCTCCTGCTGAAGTCGAGCCGCCGCTATATCCTCGGCCTGCAGCTCTGTCGTGCTGGCGTGAAACGACCGCTCCTCGAGAATGATATACTTGCTGTCGTCGACCGTGTCCAGCTGGGAGAGGCCAAAGGCGCTCTTAGCGCGCTTCTTGCCCTTAGGAAACGACCCGATAGTGATGATAGTGTTATTGGGCCCGCTGTCCTTGAGGTTACTGCCCTTGAGGTTGCTGTCCTTGGGCGGCGTGCTACCGCCGAGCACCGACTGGCCAAAGATCTTGCGGATAAGCGGCAGCAGGGTCGGGATGCAGGCGCCAATCAGGACGCAGTTGCCCTCGATGCTAGAAGCAAGAGGTAGCTAGCTTGGGATCCGGGAGTGGCGGTTGAGATCAAGGGGGACGGGGCAGGCACTCACTTGGTCCATAATACCACGTCGTCAACAGAATATGTAAAGTCGTCGCGGGAGAGGAGCTGACTAAGGGTGTAGCACTTGTAGCATGTGACCGCGCCAGCACTGTCAAGTTTCCCTGGGTTAGCCAAGCCGAGCGGACGGACGACATTAACTCACCAGTATCCGAATCTGTGACGAACCGTCGGGTGCAGAGCACTCTGAAAGGGTTCCGAAGGTAACGACG
>MU855950.1:0-16639 GCA_033296695.1 Staphylotrichum tortipilum
GTAATGCCAGAGACTCGACGGCCTCCTCTTCACTCATGCCCGCCGCAACTGCTTGCTCCTGGAGCTCCTCCCGATCCTCCCACAGCCTCCGATTGTACTCGGCGATGGCGGCTTTGGAATGCAGTGCATATTCACAGTAGCACGGCAGTGGCCCGTGTCTCGGCCGCCGCAGCGGGAAGTAACCGCGGTAGTATGCCCACCGGTAAAACTTGGAATGTCAGCTTGTACCATACTCGAGGCGAGGGGCAGTAGGTGTGGATCGTACGCGCTTGATGCCGCGCATGCTTTCCACCAGTACCCCGAGTGGCACTGCCCTCATCGTTGGCGCGAGAGCTTACTTCATGCAACGTCTGGCGTGTATCGAGGTTGAGGGCCGTCCTACAGATAGCTATCACAACTCTGACTGCGTCGCGATTCATGATCTGAAGGCAAGTCGTATCAACGCTATGACCTCCTGGATGGCAGAAACGGTCGGGACATCGTTCCGGCGCTCGCAATGTTTGCATCATCGCCATGATGTGGAGCCCAGATTGGAAGAACCCCCAATTGCCCACCTCCTCTTCCCCAACATTGTCCAGGCTCACGAGGCGTATCTTCGACTGAAGCCCGGCCAGCAACTCGCGCCGCTCGGCACCCGCGAGAACTTGTCGGCCCTTTCACTCCCCATCTCGTCCACGTTATCCACGTCAGTTTGGTCGAGATCTCACTACCATTCACTCTCTCAGCACTGCCATTGAAGCATCGGATCTCGAAACCGAATTCCGTTGACGTTTTGACTGAGCCATGGTGTAATCAGGAGCATAAGAGCAGGTGTCGTGTGGTGTATGCCCCGCACTAACCTTTCCGGCCGTCGGAGGGTGTTGCTCCGACGTCAACATCCCCCTCCGCCGGTGGCCGGCAGTGGAGCGCCCGAAGCCCCGGCGCATTACCTCGGGCCTTTCTCGGGCAGGCGTGGGTTCCGAGGGCGTAGTGCAGCCAGGAACCTGCCTGGCCGATCGGGTCCGGTACTGCTTGGTAACACAGCCGCTAGCCGCGCCAATGAGACCGGAGACCGTTGTTGCAGTGTGTTGACGATCATGGTATGGTGTAAGTGCCACCTCGAAAAGGTGGGCACCAGGGCTCCTCGAAGGGCCATGGAAGCCAGGACACGCGGGCCGGTCCGGCCGGTGCTGGTCTTGGACGTGGGTGTGGTTGTGGATGCGGTCGTGGCTGCGGAAAAAAAAGGGGTAAGAGGCGACAGGGTTAGGGTTATAGACGCCTGGTTCAACCCACAGGCCTGCCCCACCCTAAACTGGCCACCGCATGATTTATTACACTCTGCCGCACCCGCAATACCTTTTTTCTTGACGACCACAGCAACCCCCCTGATTGGTATTACAAGAGCAGGCAGAATTTGATCCCTGACCTCGGCAGGTACCCTCAACTATGTCTGAGGGTGAGGCACGATATCCTATTCATGTTCGTGATCCGAAGCACTGACTGCTGTATGCGCTTCGATGCACGTACAGGAGATGTCGCCCATCATCCCATATCGTGAGGTATTAATATGTCCGTTTACTTGACTTTAGAATACTGCCCTAACTAAGTAGGCTCCGGCCTATTTACAGAATGCCGGTATGCCTATGGGTCCAGCATTAATTAAACCCTGTTGAGGAAGACACTGGCAGCGTGCGGGGGATTGGGCCCAAGGCGCCATGTTCTGACCCCGCGCAAAGGCGCATAATTCCTCGCACCACCAACTTCCCTGAGTATCCTTGATCCCTAACCATAACCCTAACCATAACAATGGGCTTAACCACCATCCTCCGCGGCTTCAAAGTTCCGGTCACACTCCTCGACCGCTTCTTCGAAGCCAACGGCGTCATGCCAACCTTTAACTACCCTCCACGCTACGACCGTATAATTTCCCCAGGGAACGAGGACATCATCCCGGCCGTCGACCCGCACACGGCGCTGGTCCGCGCCAGACTCCCCCCCGGGACTTCGCAAAACCAAAACACGCGCCTCTTCATGCCCAACTGCGACGGCATGGCGCTGGCGGCGCATGCATACATCTCGTATGCGTTTATCCATGTGTTTGTGCAGCGCCAGATTGATGTGCCGCGCGAGTTGCCGGAGACGCCGCCGGAGGGGTTCAGGGAGTTGAGGAGGGAGATTTTGGGGTTTGTGCAGGAGGGGGAGATGGAGGAGGCGTTGGGTGTTGCGGGGATGCTGCCAGCAACGGAGGGCGTGGGGACGGATCCGGCGGGGATGTTGTTTGTTATTGTGAGTGATGAGAGGGCCTTCTCGTGGAAGGGACCTTTTTTGAGAGAGGTGAGTTTTCCGCTGGGTTTTGACTGTGGTTGTTCCCTGATGATCCTCGAGTGAGGGCTGACACGGCTTTATATGACAGGCGGACCGCTGCTGTGACCAGTGCCCGGAGGAGTTTGAGAGCTACCTTGACTTCCAGGCGCATCGGAGGGATGTCCATGGAGTGGCGTGGAAGCAGACGGCGCTGCCAAATGATCTGTAACTAGTTGCGATCGGGCAGCAGTGAGGTTCTGGTTTTGGTTCAAGTTGTTCACAGGGAGTGGTTTATTGTGCTCATATGATAGCTTCAAGTTCTGAACCCTTCTGAGCAGACAGGGAACTCTTTTCTTTTCTCAGTATTCTCCTTTTCATTGCCAAAAAAAAAACACCGAAGGGCAAGGGTGAAGAATAGATTAATCCAGGATCTCCTAGTAGCAGTCCAGCTGCATGCCAAGCTCGGGGGCCCTAACGGCTGATGACGCGGTCGATCCTCCAACCACTGCTGCAGCTCTTGGTGAGGTGGAATGCGGAAAGGTTATCCCACGAACGAGGAGAGATACCTCCCTGCTGGGCTCAGCGTGGGTCGCGTTCCGTGTAGGATCCTGTAACCCGGCATCGGCACGACTCGATTTGGCAGGTGAATGATGATCCACATGACAGATCCAATCAATCAACCTGGGCAGAGTGTTTGGTTTCATTGTAGCGTTGTCACTCGATTTCCGCCCCCAACCTGAATAACTAATAAGATGATCACCGTCTGCTCCTGAAGCCTTGGGATCGACAAGCCTCGCCCTCTCTTGTTCCACTGTACAATGCGGTGTCCTGTCTTTTCCAGCATGCCCTTCCTTCGATCGACACCGCCCTTGGGCAGGAGGCTCGCCTCTGCCCTCTTCCTCCTGTGCTTCAGCCTGCTCCTCGCCCAGGCACAGTCAGCCAACATCGCCCGTGACAACAAACCCGGGAAAGCTGGCCGCGAACGCGTCAGCCTCACCGATGGCTGGAAATTCTCCCGCTTCGTCTCCGATCCCGATTCGCTGTCGTACCACACCACGCTCAAGTCATGGATCCTCCCGTCCGCCAACGACTTCATCAATGGCACCAAGTACAAGCGTCCGTCCGGCACGCCCCCTGGCAGCAAGGTCAAATATGTGCAGATCTCCTTTGACGACAACGCTTGGGAGTCGGTGACTCTCCCGCACGATTGGGCCATCAAGGGCCCGTTCAACGCCCCCGGGATCAGCGGCGGTATGGGCCGGCTGCCGACCAACGGCGTGGGCTGGTACCGCCGCAAGGTGACCTTCTCCGAGGCCGACAAGGGCAAGTCCGTCTTCCTGGACGTTGACGGCGCCATGTCGTTCGCGGCAGTCTGGCTCAACGGCAATTTGGTTGGTGGGTGGCCGTACGGCTACAACTCGTTCCGGCTCGACCTCACCCCGTACCTGAAGACTGGCAGCGACAACCTGCTGGCCATCCGCGTGGAGAATAGCCACGAGAATTCGCGGTGGTACCCCGGCGCGGGTATCTACCGAAACGTATGGCTCGTCAAAACCAGCCCGACGCACGTGGGCCAGTATGGCACGTACATCACGACCTCAGACCTCTCGGACAAGTCGGCCACCGTGAGGCTGGTCGTCGATGTCCAAAACGACGGCACCGCGGCCCAGAACATCGAGGTCGACACCGAGATTCGCGAGTTTAATGCCGCCACGGGACAGCCCGGACCGCATGTCGTGGCCAGCTTCAAGCAAGCCAAGGTCAACGTGGCCCCCGGCCAGAAGCAGCCCGTCAGCAGCTCGACCAAGGTCGCCAGCCCGCAGCTCTGGGGTCCCGCGCCGGAGCAGATGCCAAACATGTACATCGCCATCACAACCCTCTCAGTCAACAGCAAGGTCGTCGACACGTACGAGACGCCGTTTGGGATCCGCACAATCACCATCGACGCGGACAAGGGCGTCTTCGTCAACGGCAAGCCGGTCCGCGTCTACGGCAGCTGCAACCACCACGACCACGGCTCCCTTGGCGCCGCCTTCAACACGCGCGCCGCCGAACGGCAACTCGAGATGCTCCAAGAGATGGGCAGCAACTCGATCCGCACGTCCCACAACCCGCCCGCCCCGGAACTCCTCGATCTCGCCGACCGCCTCGGCATGCTCGTGCTGGACGAGATCTTCGACACCTGGACCTACGCCAAGGTCGCCGACGACTTCCACACCATCTTCCACGACTGGAGCGAGGCCGACCTCCGCAACTTCGTCCGCCGCGACCGCAACCACCCGTCCATCATGGCCTGGTCCTACGGCAACGAACTCATCGAGCAGAACCCGAACGAGCCCGGCTTCGGCCAAGGCAGCGTCCTCTTCCGCGACATGCTCCGCGCCGAGGACCCCACCCGCCTGAGCACCATCGCTATGAACTATGCCTGGCCGGGTACCCCGATGGCCGACGCTGTCGACATCATCGGCCTCAACTACCAGGGCGAAGGCCAGGGCCTCGACACCAACGGCGCCTTTGACCCCTTCCACGCCGCCTACCCGCGCAAGGCCATCTGGAGCAGCGAGAGCGCGTCGGCACTGAGCACCCGCGGGACGTACATCTTCCCGGTGGCGGCGGGCAACAACGCCATTGTTGGCGGTGCGGACGCTGGCGGGAATGACACGGCGCTGCGCGTCAGCGCGTACGAGCTGTACGCCCCGGCGTGGGGGTCGTCGCCGGACAAGGTGTTTGAGGCGCAGGACCGGCACGGGTTCGTCGCAGGGGAGTTTGTCTGGACGGGCTGGGACTATCTGGGCGAGCCGACGCCGTATGACGCGGCGAGGAGCTCGTACTTTGGGATTATTGACTTGGCTGGGTTCAAGAAGGACCGGTTCTTCCTGTACCAGGCGCGGTGGAGTCCCGAGACGAAGGGGGCGCATCTGCTCCCGCATTGGACGTGGCCTGGTCGGGAGGGGTTGGTTACGCCTGTGCATGTTTTCTCGTCGGGTGATGAGGCGGAGTTGTTTGTGAACGGGAAGTCGGCCGGGAGGAAGACGAGAGGGCAGTACGAGTACCGATTCCGGTGGGATGATGTGCTGTATCAGCCGGGGAATGTGAGCGTGGCGGTGTACAAGGGGGGCAAGGAGTGGGGAAGGGATGTCAAGCGGACGGTGGGCAACGCGAAGAAGCTGGACATCTCGGCGGACCGGACGACGATTCGCGGTGACGGCTACGACCTGTCATTCATCACAGTTGCTGTCGTTGACGGCAACGGCGACATAGTTCCGGAGGCGGCCAACGCCATCGACTTTTCGATTTCTGGCCCCGGCGAGATCGTCTCGACAGACAACGGCGACCCGGCCGACATGACGCCTTTCCCGTCACTGACACGCAACGCGTTCAGCGGGCTGGCCCTGGCTATTGTCCGCTCGACCAAGGGAGCCGATGGCAACATCACCGTTACAGCGTCTTCAAACGGGCTGACTAAGGCCAATGTGATGATCCGCGCGAACTGAGCGCGTGACCGAACTCAGGGGTGGCTCTTAGAAATGCCCTACCCTAAAGATGTATAACTATTAGACATGCCAAAAGTCTCAAACGGCGAATCTCAGCAGCTGGTAGCCACGTGTACACACGAAGATTGCCTTCTTTCTCCCAGCCCCTCGCCCCTAAATCGCATGTGACTCGTCCATTCTCCTCCCCTCCGCCCATGCCTTGACCATCTCAAAGTCCTTGCACAAATGGGTTGGCCCCGTTCCGTCGGTATCAGGGATCGGCGCCCTGGGGTTCTGGCCCTCAAGAGTCGTGTCGGCGCAGCAGATGATGGTTTAACGCAGGTAACGGAAGCAGTGGTCGGCGTGCCGCTTCAAATCAGGGTGGTGGACCTCCTCGGTGCGGTCCTCGAGCAGGCCACGCTTGGCCAGGTACAGGTCGCCGGACATCTTGTTGTACTTACATCTTCATGAGGCTGTGCTGGATTCCGGGGGCCTGTGTCAGTCATGCTCGTCGTTGCTGGGTTTGACGACGTCGGATCACAAGACGGCCGAGTCGGCAAATGTGACGTATGAATACTGGGTTTCATTCATGCCCAATAAGAAAGATGAGGGAAAGGGGCCAAGAGCAGCCAAGAGGCAAGGACGGACTAACTGTGGATGGCAGTCGGGAACGGCTTCATAAAAGTAGAGCACGACGATGGGTACACCTTGGCACCCTAATGATATCGGAAGAGACTGGGAACCATTTTTACACGATTGCCGTGTTTCATCAATTGCATTGTCTGGTGAGTGACCCGGCTAATTATGGACTTGGTCTGGGTCGTCCTCGAACAGCACGGGCCGGACAGGAACTAGACCACCACTGAATCAGCACCGCCCTCACTCTCTGGTCGAGTTCACAAGTTATCCCAAAACAGAAACCCACAATTCGGCACCAACCCGTTGATCTCCCCCGCCAACCTTGTCTCCGGCACCGTCCCCCAATACAGCACCCACCGCCACCGCAACCAACCCAACCACCACCCAGAGCACGACCACAAAACACTTCCACAGCCGTCTACACCACCTCTTGCCTCGCGTGCGGCGCTTCTCCATCCCAGTCGCAGCAGGGCCAGGGAGCAGCATCTCGACGCCCTCGTCCTCATACTCTTCCTCCAGTTCCTCCTTTTCTTGTTTCGATTTGGCCCGCCATTGTATCGGGGAGGAGGCGGATATGTCGATGATGTGGCGTGGGTTCATGATAGTGGTGACACAGTCGTCTGGCGAGGAATGTGTGTGGGATGCAGAACAATGGTTTAGGTTGCTTGGCCGAGTGCTGGGCAAAGCTTATATTATCGGCAACAAAGGGGGGCAGAGGGGAGGGGAGGGGAGGAGTCGAGTTTGTTGCCGCAAGGGATGAAAGGGGTGCGTTGCGGGGATGCGCACTGTAGCACCCAGCCTTCTTTATGCTGACCCAGACAGTGTGAAGAGGGATGTGGCGTGGCTCAAAAGTTTGACCTCGTCCCCTTCGGGGTCTGAATAGAACGGGACTCACCTTTTGGGGAAAGTCGGCTGCTTGCCAATGTCACTGGTGAAGGCCTTAAGGTTAAAATGGAAATCCCTGGTTGCCTTCGTTCCTGCCAGCAGGAGCTCCCCGTTCTGTGGCTCGCAGTACTGGGAGCTATAATCACCTGCACCGATTCCCAAGCCATTGTCCCTGTTCCGGAAGCTATCCGATACCTTCAATGCTTTTATTCTTGGTTGTTCGATACATAGTTCGGAAACCCCCGCGGATAGACATCTTGAAGTCCGGGTCTTCGAGTCAAGTAGAGATACTCCGTACCTGGCTGGACATCCCCTCTCAGCCGTTTCCCTCTCGGCCCACGGGGGCGCCGTGATGGCATCCCGATCAGCCACTTGCCTGCTTCGCCCGGCAGGGTTAACATGAAAGACCGCAAAAGTACTTCAGATACTCCGTACCCGACTTGTGGTCGGCTGGTGTGTCCAACTAAGTTGGGGTCTCGGCCAGGTGAAGAGACAATGTAACCCCTGACCCTAACCCTGAGCCCCTGTTGGGTTCGGGGTTCAGGGGGTTGAGAGAGAGCGGGCCTTGCAGGCCGGAAAACAAGCTTTCCATGTTGGCTCACAGCTGCATGCCCAGACCTCGTCTCCATCGCCCATCTCGGTCTCAACCCGAGCATGGGCCATGCACATGATGCGCATCCTGCATCCCGCATCCCGCATTTGCACCCAAGGCCCAGTCGAACATTAGCCTCAGCCTGGTTCCCAGGGCCAACCGCATGGCTCTGCGTCAGTAGGGACGAAGACGGTCCGAGGGCGGGGGATGGGGCTCCCTGTTGGCTCCCATTGGCGAGCGAGGCTTCGGCCCCGCCAGGCAGAGCAAGGAACAGGGCTGGCCAAGCCTCTTCTGTGCTGGCTTTTTGGCATGGAGTGCGCAGTGGAGATGAGACTTCGGAAAAAGCCCATCTCCAGTCGTCCACCATCCCCCCAAGAGACACCTGCCAGGTTATCACCATCAATCCATCACCTGAGAGACGAGAAGAAGCCATGAAAGCCAGCTCCCTTCTTCGCCATGCTGTGAACTCCTCAATTAAAGTCGCCCAAGGCCTGGCCAAGACGCATCTCTCATGCCACCTCCACCTGCAGGGGGCATGGGGGGGCGTGCGGCTGAAGCCCAATCTCCTCCTTGGCAAGCCGCAAAACGGGCATGGTGTGCGGTGCCTCCAGGGTCTGATGGGCGTGCGATGCGCAGCAAGCGAAGCGCGCAGGCAATCGGCGGGTGGTGCTGGCGGTGGTCGAATAAAACCGTGCTCACCTCCCGCGCCTGCTCCTCGAGCGCCTCCTCTTTCACCTCCCTCCGCTCCCGCCGCCGTTCCCATCCCGAAGCTGGTTCCCGTTTCCCACGGCCCGGACAGCCAAGCCCAGACATGACCATGACCAGCATGACTCTGCCCCGGTTGGTCGCCCTGGCGGCCTGCCTCCCCGCCGCGTCTGCGGCCATGGGGCGCGAGCAGCCACGCCTCGCCGGGCCCCTTCCGACCCCCGCCCCCGTCGTCCGAGATCTCGGCACGATGGAACTCACCCCGCGGATTGTCACGGCCCGGCCGCACGCCAGAAACCTCATCCAGAAACGGGACACCAACACCTGTGGCTATCTTGATGGAGATGAGAGTCAGTCTTGATCGTGGTCCGCGAGCCAGTAAACGTCCCCGTGTTCTGACACTTCCCAGGCTCCTCGTATGTGTGCAAAGCCCCCGAGGCGCAATGCCTGTCCAACTCTGCTGCCGGCGCTGTGGGCTGCTGCTTGACGACCGACTGCAACATCTACACGGCCTGCTTGCCCTACGCCTCGTCCCGCGCCACCGCCACCCTCGACATGGACCGGACCCGGTATTGGTATGTTGTGATTCTCCCAATCCGGCCCGATCAACGCTAACAACACCCAGCTCCGAGTCGGATTATCCCTATTGCGCCGTCCTGCGCTACGCCGACCCCACCAACTCCCTCTCCGGCTTCACCATCCCAACCTGCGATACCGTCTCGACTACCTACAGCTTCTTCTTTAAGGCCCTGACGGCCAGCTCCGAGACGACAAGAGAGCCCTCGACCACTGGTCGCACCACCCAGACCAGCTCGACTGCCGCAACCAGCTCGACCGTGGCCCCTCCGCCCCCTGCCGGCTCGTCCACCCCCATTGGGCCCATTGTTGGTGGCGTCGTCGGCGGCATCGGTGAGTTTGCCCAGGACACCACACTCCCCCTCTAAGCACACACTCTAAATTGAACGAACCAGCCGGCCTTGCCCTCCTCGGCCTCGGCATTTTCTTCCTCATGCGCCGCAACAAACAACCCTCCCCGCCGGCCCCAGCCGCCGCTGCCGCCGCCATCCCCCCCGCCCCGTATCCCCCGACTCAGCCCCCCATGGGCATGGCCCCCGGCCCCCCCAGCACCTTCGACCCCGCCTACAGCATGTCCGCCAAACCCCCCGCCCTCTACGGCGGCGTGCCCCTTACCCCGGGCGCCGTCTCCCCCGGGGGCAGCCCGCCGCCGGTTTATCAACCGCAGATGCAGGCGATGGGGGTGGTGCCCGGCATGGGGATGGGCACACCGCCCCCACACGGGATGGGGATGGCCACGCCGCCTCCGCAGCACATGATGGCTACCCCCCCGCCGCAGCACGGGATGGGCACGCCCCCGCCCCAGCAGGGAGGGTATTACGCGCCGTATCCGGGACAGCAGCAGGCGCCGCAGGGGTATCCGCAGCAGCAGCCTGCCGCGGTGGAACTGCCTACGCAGAGGGGGGATGGGCAGGTGCATGAGTTGAGTTAAGGGGAGAGGGGGTTGTGAGTGGGCGGGTGGGTGTGGGAAGAGAAGAGTGGGAGTGTGCGGATGGCATGGTGGAAATGTGGCGGGAAGAAGGGAGAAGGGAACGGGGCGTTTACTTCTGGTGCATATATTCATTGCAGTATACGGTTGATTGGGACGGGGTTGAGGAAAGGACGTAATTTGGATCTTTTGACGAGGAGGATATCCGTGGCATAAATGAGCTCCAGCTTTCGGTTTACAAGAATGATCACCTGCATCGCGCAGGCTTTCCCTGGCCAAATGTGGTTGGCCAGAGACACACATCACATCAACACATTCACACACACCCTCCGTCCCACACAAGGCTATGGCAACGGGACACAACAACCCAGAGTACGAAGTATGCTGAGAAGTTGGCTGAAATACTGTAAAGGCAAAACTGCTCTCTCATGATGTTGACGAGAGAGGGGGCTTTCTTGTGCCAATTTCCTCACGACAACCGAAAACTCTACTTACGTGGCTCCCTCGACACCTACCTTCAATCATGGCGCCGGGGGAGTTTTTACCGTGGAACTGGACAATCACAGCAATTGACCCAACCCAAACAACATGCCTGGCTCCCCCCCAGGTCCTAGGGACCTTCCTCACCGTCAACGCGGTCATGGCAGTCTTCAACGTGTTCCTGTCCAACACCGAAGTAGTGCACAGAATCACCTGCGGCCTCCTCAGGAGCAGGCCGCCCTCGGACCGCGACTGCAGCTTGACATATTGCTGGATCTTCTCTGTCACCATGCAGCTCTGTGCCAACGGCGTCGTTGCCAAGCTGACCGTGGACGCAACCACCCACCGCACGACGTATCTGATCAGCCAGCTCTTCCTTCTGTACGCAACCCGCCCGTTCTTCTACGGAGGGCTGGCCTATGGCGTTACCTTGATCGTTTTTGCCATTGCTTGGCCAATGGATTTCGTCAGATCGGCGGTTCAGGACCCCTGGTTGGAGGATATGAAACACATGAGAATCGTACTATTCCTCTCGATTGTGCTGGTTTGGATTGCAAGCTGGCTGTTCTGGGTCGGATTCCTCTACGTTGCGGGTGAACTGTAAGTCGAATCTCCAGTTCCATCAACACTCTCCCGTCTGAGGACACCCAACGACTGACCGAGCCTGTTGGCTGAAGGTATTGCCCCCCAAGTTTGCTATACCAAGGCTTAGTCTGGGCGGGGTTCGGCACTGTCGGTGTCACGGGATTCCCCGTTCCTATCCCCATGGTTAGGTCATACGCCTGTGTGCAGGTCTGTGGTTATGTCTATGCACATGTGTCCATGCGCATGCTGCTCCAGTACTTAAGGTCTGGTGGCGCTCGCACATGTATCTAGCTCTTGCTCTCGTCGTGCAATATCATTCTTGTATGTGCGAGCTGACCTGACCTTGGTGCCCGTCACAGTCGGAAGCATGCTTCGTGCTGCTGGGTTTTGATCAGACCAAGGGCCACTACATACATGCATCTGGTATACTGGCCGTGTCTGGAAGTTGGATATGGTGGTGGGGTGGGCGTTCTGGATGTGTGATGACGATTCTTTCTTTTAATGCCGGCTGTGGAAATGGTTTGGTGGTGACGCATCCACACGGGTACTGGCCGCGTCCGGTGGGATTGATGATAATATGTGTTCCGTTTTAGGAGTCCAGGATAATTGCTTTGGGGATAGTATTTCCGAGTTGAAAAGATTGGAAACTGTCGCGTCCTGGGTCACAGTGAGGACTGAGGAGAACACCAGTTTCGTGTCGCTCCCGCAGAAGTCTAGAGTAGGTCCGACAGAATCCGAACTGGCCGCAGCAGACGTCGAGAGGCATGCCGAAGCCTTGTGCCACTGCACGTGTATGCCCCAGCCGGCGTTGAGGTCACTCTTGTAATGTGATAAGGAAGCAGGGCAGAATGGGTGATGTTATTCCACCGTGTGGGTGTTGGCGTGTGTGTGTGTGGAAGGAACAGGCCGAGGTGGGCCGACTGGAAGATGGAGGGGCAACAGAAGTGACACCCACATGTGCATGTAGTTGGCTGGACTGCGATTGCCTGGGAAGGAGGCTTTGGGCTATTTTGGCGCGGCGCCCGCTGGCGGGTCCGTCCTGGGGTCCATCTCGTCGGCGAGCAGCGCGGATATTACGATGCGGCTTGCTGGAGATGGCTCGGCAGTGCACTTTGTTACCTTCCACCCCATACGCTACCAAGCTCTTCTCTGCAGTGTGATAGCACCCCTGGATGATGGTTGGGGTTGGGAGCCTTGTCTCTCGTCACCGGCCTGTGCACGCAGCCCGTGGTCCCACTGCCACACACCAGACCTCCTTTTCTGGTTGGTCCGTGACAGCGATTTCCCCTTCTGGGCTCTTACTGCAGAGAGAGGGCTGCCTCCCGTGCCTTCTTCTTCCTTCCCCTCGACTTCTTTCTGATTCGCTGTGGCAGCCGGCACTAGTAATGCGGTTGGTTCGCACTTGAGGTTGAGGAGCCAACCACGTCGTGCACTGCCACCGAGAATTGCTCATGTCGCACCGCATGATGCCTCTGTGGTGGTCACCTGCCGATTTTATTCTCAGGTATAATAGTTAGTGATACCCGTTGGAGAAATCCAGGACGGACTAAGGCAGCAGCCCGGGCTCATCACCTCCATTTCTCAACATGGCTCCCTCTTCCGTTCCTGTCCACTCCCTGGGTATCGCCATCGATCATCGCATCAGGCGGCTCATTCAGCCTGTGGAATACTCTCCGGGGGATCAAGCTGGAAAACACATATCCATTCTCAATGCTCGAGGAATGGCTCTCGCCCGATCCAAGGAAGAGATAGCCGTGACGGCGGCCTTGGCCAGTCCCGGATCAACTGGCGGCATTGCCGTGATCTTGCAGCAACCTCGAGACAACCATCCCTTCCAAGCAGGTGCCGAGGCCGTCATAGCCGAATGCGATACACTCCGAGCGCTAGAAGAGGTCTTCTTCGTGGTCTCGGGAGGGAAACTGGAGCTTCTCCGCGACATCTCGGTCATCGACCTCCTACCATACACCTCCAACGACGACTGGACGAAGAGTACATTTGAGGCGGCGCAATCGGCGATCGCTGCTAAAAAACCCGACGTAGTTCTATGCGCCGGCAAGAAGCCCCTGCCCAAAGACCTCTGGGATCTGAAGGGCGATATGTTCAGGCTCGAAAGCATGGGTGTGGGTGCGGTCTTTGACAAACACCCGTTCACCAAGATCAGGAACAGGGAGGGCAACTGGATCAAGATTCGTCGCGTGAACGGCTTCCATCCCAGCCATGCGCTCAATTATTGTTCCGAGAGTAGCTGTCTGCGACAGCTCTTGTTTCTTTGTGTTGTCGAGACCTGTGCCGTCTATCGCACGGGTTCGTGGAACGAGGAAGATTGGATGACGGCCTTTCGCGAACGCTGTTCCAGGGTCTCCCACGACTCGACAAGTAAGTGACCGTCGTCCAAACAGACATCTATCATGAGGCACTGCTGACAGTATAAGCATGGCAGACGAGGAAGCAACGTAAGCTTACGTCGGGTCCGCAAAGAATACGAGTTTACGAAGCGCTGACAACGAGACAGCAGAAAGTTCATACCCGATTATGTTGATGAGTACTTGAAACTAGAGATCCCGGCGGCGGTTTTCTCCATCCAGCAGGGCGCTCATGATCTCTACAACCAGGTTATCAGCAGCGGTCTCCCTGAAAGATTAAACGACGCAAGCCTCCTCTTCTCGAGGATCTCCCACTTGACGGCAGAGGATCGGCGGCAGCCTAAATGGGCTGTTAATAAAAACACCAAGGCTATTGATCGGGCGGCTCAGGAGACGCTCAAAATCTGCGAGCAATCTGGATGGGACACGGTGCCGAGGTTCAGGGAGCATGTTGTCCCCGTCATTCAATCGCTCCGTCAGTGCGTGGCCGGGGGGGAATTCGACTTAAAGCGGACGAGCCAGGCCTTTTTAACCTTGGCTGTGACTGTTGAGAAGACGCTGGGGGACATCCTCGAGAAGGAGAAGGTCAACCAGGCCGCTATGGCACGGCTAGCTGCCGACATGGGGGCCCTGGGGTTAGGCAAATAAGTGATGGGGATGGCCAAGGTACTGGTATATGAGAGTAGCCTCCTACCCGTGAGAAATATCGAGACTTGGTGATACCGGAAGCCTGGGGAGGCTATGGGCACTGGTGATGATGATGCAATACTTGTGGTCTCATTGACTGTGTGGTGGTTGCATGGGGAGCGCAACAGTGATGCGCGGTCCCGCGCGAGGATATTCTCTAATCGCACATCGGCTCCACTTGCAGTGGTCCGAGCTCCATCTCTCTCTTTCCTGTATCACTTGGTTTGTTGTCGTTTATGGAGTCGTGTTATGTGTTCTTAGGGGCAAGAGGAAACTAGTCGGCATTCGTTAGGGAATAGATTGCTTACGCATTGCATCAGCGGCCATTGCAAATAACATTTCTAAATGTCTATAACTGTTGCCCCAGCTCGACTCGTTGCCAAAGCGCTCAACGTAATGACGATTCAAGTACTTTTAGCCAGACCTCCGCCTTCACCCACACTCGAGCAGTACTACCATCCTTCCCATCATCACTCCCGAACCCGAGAACAGCAGGGTGCGTGACCATACTAACAACCCAGCCGTCGCACCGGTCGTCATCCTCATAAAGCCGATGCAGCGGGTGCGCCTTCATTAACTCGGAACGGGCCACGAACGGCTCGTTGAGCTCGCGCAACGACCTTACACCCAACGCCGTCCGCCGATACCAAAGCTGGGGAGGACAATTCGCCCGCATTTTGCATAATCAACTCGAGATCGTGGAAGCACTGGGTGTTTGTGTCTCCGCCCTTGTGGCTTGGCTTCTTCATCGCCCCAAAACGCGACTTGGCACCCTTGGTGCTGGAAATCCCCTTGTAATATCCCCTTCCCCAAGGCCCAACACTGCACTCTCCCTGTCCTCTTCACTTAATACGGCACTTCCCACGTCCTCTGCCCTTGAAGGCCTCCTCCCTACCTCGCTCTTTATGTCCCTCCTGCTCCATTCAGCCGTTGACTCCCTCCACTCCTTCTCAGAAGTTGATGCTTTCCTCGTCCCCTCAACTTCCTTCGACTCCCTGCTCCCCAGTTCACTCATCCTTGATTCTCTCCTCCCCTCTTCAACCGTTGACTCCCTCCTTTCCCCCTCAGTCTTTGACTCCCTCCTCCCCCCATCACTACTCCCTGACTTCCTCCTCCCCTCAACCCCCTCCCCCCTCGTTACACTCTCTTGCGGCATCTCATACGCCTGCGCCCTATGATCCGGCAGTTCATAAATATCCCTCCCCTGCGGCATCTCCACGAACCCCCACCCCCAACGCCATCTCAACCACCTCCCTCTTCTCCGGCAGCTCCGATGCAGAAGACCACACCCCCCCCTCCCCCGCTTCGCCCACCACCGAAAGCTCAACCCTCCCCTCACCCCTCCTTACCATCCTCCTCCTCCTCCGTCTCCTCCAAACCAACAAAATCCCCACAAACACCACCCCGACCCCCGCGAGACTCGCCCCCGCCGCGATCCCCACGCTCGCGCCCAGACTCAAACCCCCACCGGAATTCTCACCACCCGCGCGCGCCTTGACAAGGTTGAATCCATTCACCGGCGGGGCGTAGACCGTCGCGGCGCTGACGCCCACAATGTTTGACGTGGGGAGGTATCCGAAAAGCTGGCCGGGCTGGTGGGGCTCGCCGGACGAGACGCCCGGGTAGGTGGCGGTGACGAAGGAGAGGGTGTGGCCGGGGGCGACGGTGGAGATGCATTGGGCGGCGGTGCGGGCGGTGAAAGGGGGGAGGGTTGAGAGCGTGTATTCACTGGGAGGGGGTTAGTTGGTGGATTAAGAGAAGGGAAGAAGGGGGGACCTACGGAGGACAGCAATATGTAAACTCTGTTCTCGTCGCCGCGTCGCCACCGGCCAGGGTGGTGGAGTGCACGGCGGAGAAGGACTCCGGGCAGACGAAGGTCGGGCCGAGGGCCGTCGACGGCGAGGCCTCGGCGGTCTGGAACCACCACGACGACTGCTGCGGCTGGAAGCAGTCTTCGGCGCCGGTGCCGACCAGATTCCAGTAGTTGGGGTCCCAGCCAAACATGGAGCCACTGTCCGTCTGGCGCCAGACAAACTCGCCGCACCCCGTCACCGACGGCCACGGCGTTGGCACCGGGTAGAAGAGCATCAGCGTGCCCGAGATGGCCCCGAGGGTTGGCTCGGTTGCTGCGCTCGTCGTCGTCGACGCCATGGCGTCTGTGTTCGTCGCGATGACGTCCGCCGGCGCTTGGAGTTGGGTGTGAGTTGTGAGTGAAAACTCAACGCGAGCTGCCTGTCGTGTCGCTTCAGCGAGACCACATGCCGACTGGGCAGTTGAGGCGCAGTCGGGGGACGCGAGCGTCTTGAAATGACCAGGACCAGCAACCGGGGGCGCGAGGGCGGCATTGAGCCACAACTCAGGGGTCGGTTATATTGACAACGACTATACCTGTCACACTGAGCAAAAGGACATCCTTGCCCTGCAAAGGCCAAACCCCCGCTAT
>MU855951.1:0-16618 GCA_033296695.1 Staphylotrichum tortipilum
CTAGCACATACGACCATACCTGCAAGACAACTTGGGATCCCGTCCGCTCTCCCCTAAATAAGCTTGTAAGGGCCGGATCAGTAGTTGGGTCGGTGACGACCAGCGAATCCCCGGTGTTGTATGTCTTTTGGTGTTTTGCACCTCCAGTTTTGCAGTCAGGGGTATGACAGCCCCCGACCGACGACAAACTTCCATGGCAAGCATCGAAAATCTGGCTTTAAATTATGCGAGGAGTGATCCTCCGGGTCAGGTAACCACCCACCCAGACTGCCCACACCTTGATCGGGCATTCTCACATACAGGGATGCGGCAACGTGCTCCCACGATGACGCAAGAGTTTAGGAAGGTGGACTCCCACCGGTGAGGTAGGTCGGGATGATCTGGGAACAGAGGCGGGGGTTTCCTGAGGCAAGCCAACGCCCCTTGAGTTGGCATCTCCGTTGCACCGAAGGGAAGCTGACGTGGACTCGAAGCCCAACAGAGGCTTCAACTTAGCCGAAGGGTACCATGCTCCGGAAACCCTAGTCCGGACTGACGTACGCAGACAAATAATATCCCGTCTTGTTGGAGCTGGGTGGGGATCGCTCCCGAATGCCCTTAGCTGGTGATAGACATATCGTGATGGCATGGGAACCCTCCCGAAAGGGTCTGGCCTTTGACGATAGGCATCGAGTTCAACTTCCGCTTGTGCCCGAAAAAAACAACTAGAGAGGGCTTTTCGTAATTGGCGCCCCACCTTTTGACAAGTGTGAGCGAGAGGTGGCTATGTAGGAGGCCGATGAGCTTTCCCTCCCTGTGGTGACCTCGAGGTCACACTGCGGCCTAACAGTCTCACGACAGGCCGTGAGTCCAACCATGACTCCCCACTTGCACACCCACGATGCAAAACCCGCCACCTCTCAGGTGGGCTTTTGTAGCCGGCTACCCCCCCACCCCCACTTGGACGTAAGGAAGGGTTAGCCGGTGAGCTTTTTGGTGTTCCTCTTTCCTGTCATCTTCTCCTCTTCCGTACCCGTGCCATTCCGTTTTGTTTTCTTGCCCTCGTTTTTACACCCCTTATGGATAAGATTTCATTGCTTGCTATTTCAGTCTAACGAACTCGATCCCAACCTTTACAATGCCCTGCAATGTTGCTCTGACAGCGTCAGTAACTAAACCACCAGATAAATGCCTTCATAGTTGACGCGTTCTGGGAGGAAGAGTAAGGAGGTATGCTTTAAGTGTTCAGTTGCAAGCGCGTGTCTGTCAACAGGGCAGGTCCTCTTCTATTATCACGCGGAGAGTGACATGAATCATTTGCGGCAGTGGTGAAAGTGCTATAACATTTCAAGGCTGACCTGCTAAAGTAGGTACCTAGGCATACGAGACATGATGCCCTGCTCAACAGAACGAGAGGGACAATATTCGTAAGCTCCATTATATAGTTAACTAGTTAACTCATCTTGTTTGTGCTACAAAGACTAAGTCAAGATCAATCAAGACCATTGTTCCTTCAACTGCAGCAGCAACCACGCCTTTGCCATTAAGCCTTCGACTCAGAAATGTACCCCTCCACAAGCCGCGTCACCTCCTGCGCCAGGCCAAAGCTGTGAATGTACCCACCGATGGTGGTACCATACGCATGAACAATGTTGAGGCCGTTGATGACCTCCTTCTCGACCCGGACGCCGGCAGGTCGCAGCGGCCGGATGCCCACGAGGTCCTCAACAATCTCATAGTCGGTAAAGTCCTTTGTCGGGAACTGTTCCGGGAAGGTGGCGTGCGCGCGGGGAAACAGCTGGGAACCTCGTCAGCTCAACCTCCTTCCAAGAAATCAGCCACTCACCTCTTCATACACCTCGCGACACGACTTCACAACATTCCCGACCGGTTCCGACACGCCCCCTAATACAGCGGTGCCATCCCCCCTCCCAAAGAAGTACGTATACACTCCAACCCCTCTGTGCACCAGCGCCCCCTCAAAATCCGACTTGATCAGCACTGTATATGTCCGATCAGTGACCACCTCCTCGTCCCTCACATCCTCTAACACCCTCGCCCCCGCCCCAGACGCGTTAATAAGCACATCATGCTCTAAATACCCCAAATACCCCACCACCTTTTCTGTCAACGCCCTCATCTCCGCCACCCTCAAAACCATCACCCCCTCCCTTACCAACCTGTCCTTCAACCACCCCAAAAACACCCCTGGATTCACCACCACACTCCCATACCCCACTCTCGTCTCACCCCCACCCAACCCATCTCCCAACACCTCAAACCCCTCCACCCCCTCCGCAAACCACGTCGTCGGCCCCTCCCCGCAATAATCCAAAGGACACCCCACATCCACCAACCTCACCGCCCGCACCCCCGCAGCGGGGTGCTCCGCGGCCACCCGCCGCAGGAAGGCCAGCGCGTCGAGCTGCATCTGCCGCTCGAGGGCGGTCCCGCCGCCCAGGGCGACCCACCCCGCGCAAGCCCAGGGGGAGGACCACCGCTGCGAGGGGGCGTCGGCGGGGAGGTCGCGGGCGATGATGGTGATTTGGTGGGTGGGGGAGGGGGGTTGGGACGAGGGTTGCTGGGGGGTGATGTTGGGGGGGTTGAGAGGGTTGGTGGCGAAAGGCAGAGAGGTGGTAAGCGGCGTGGTGGTGGTTGCGGTGCCGCTGGGAGAGGTGGGATGAGGGATGGGAGGGGGCGAGGCAGAGTCGTTGTTGGTGAGGGAGCGGGAGAGGACGGCTGCGATGGTGAGGCCCGTGATTCTGGGGGGAGGGAAGGGGAGGAGGTCAGTAGTTGCCCAGACTGCCTGGGGGAGGGGAGGAAGGGGAGCTACCCGGCGCCGAGGATGGTGATTTTGGCCATTGTAACGGTGGTTTCCGTGGCTGTGATGGAGTTGACGGCGGTGGTGTGCTTCAGGTTGAGGACAGGTCGGGGGCTGGTGGAACTGGCGTCGCTGCTCGAGCGGAGGTTTATCGGTGCTCACTGAGGGGCCTGGGAAATTGTTGCAAGAGAGTCACCCGGGCTCGGCTGGCTCTGGCAAGTCCATCATCATCGTGAAAGAGAGGGAGCCCCCATTGGTCCTCCGACAGGCAACTCCGGCTCGCTCATGATCCGATATCCTCCCCTCCCCTCCCTGTCCCTGCCGCGCAACATCAGATCGCTGTGCCCCCCACCCGGCAACCGCATCCTCATCCGCCGTCTCTCGGAACTTACCAAGCGCGATCGGCTGAGGGGCGCCCTGGTTCCCCGGTCCCTGGATCACCAGACCGCCCAGCGTTGTGGCGCGCCTAGCGCTGTCTTGCAGATTGACGAACTGGTCTCGGCACTCGCTTGCTCAGATCTGAGGAACAGAATCTGAGACACCCAATCTGAGTCGCGGGGCCCACGAGGGAGCGAGGGAGGACACCAGCGTGCGGGCAAGACAGTCTTCAGGCCTCGGCGATCGCTCGGGGGCGGTGTGCTCACTCCGGATGACACAGAGTGAATACAGTACGTTACTCCACTACCCCGGCTCGCACACTGTCTCGCTCGTGCCTCAAAATATTCCGTGCAGGTGCAACAGCTGGGGTGCAGCAACTCCGTCCTTGGGCACAGTGCCGACGGCGTGTGGCCTGCTGCACTTGCCATTCGCTGCCAGAAACCGCCCCCTCGCCTCAAACTCCTCCGTTGCTGCTGCTTCGGATATCGGTCGTGATCTTCGATTCGCGAGCCTCTTGGCGATCAGGTCCGGGCAATTCCGAAACAAGTCGGGCTTCCGGAGGCTGAGCCGGGCGCTGGGGGGCGTGAGGGGATGTGCATGGCCTGCCAACTTTTTTGTCGGCCTGGCTTGATTAGTGAACAGAACAGGTGCAGCTGGGCAGCGGCAGGATACTCCGTATGGGCTCCGGGCGGGTTGGCGACGCCGTTGACAGAGATACTTGCTGGGCATCATTGCTTCTTGTCGTTGGTCAGGAGTCTAGACCAGAAAGGTGCTCGCGTTGCATGTACCCCTCCCCCAAGGGCGCCGTTGACGGCCTCTGTCATCCTTCCCAGTTCTCACTGCCACTTCCCTCATCGTGACCATTTCCAGCCTTGCAACATTCCAGTTTCCAATTCTCCCACCCTCCCCATCACACCCTCCTTCCTTCCCGACCCCCGTCCACCCCCTTTCCGCCCTCCACTCCCTCAAGCCCCCTGACTCACCCTCAGCTGCGATGGTCCGGTCCGCTTCCCACCTCCACCCCCGGGCCGAGGCCCACATTGTGAGCAACACAATAGCTGTCTGCCCGGAGTAACCACGGGACAGAAGAGGGCACCATTGAGCCCCACTCAACACCGTATTTCTGCCTTCGTCCGGAGTCCAGTCATACGCTCGAGAATCCTGTTTCAGTCCGCCACCCGGCAACTGACGGCTTACACAGGGGATCGCAAAGCAAGGTAGAGGGAAAGTGGGTGTTGCCGCTGCTGAACTCTCCTGGGCTGAACGTGATCACACGCAGCTGCGCGGGGTTCAGGGGCCTTTTGCTGGCGGTCCTCACTGTGCAATATCCTCGCAAACACGGTTGTCAGGTCGGGGGAGAGTGCCTCTGGCGTCCTTGTTCGCCACGCTATTGAGTGCTGGATGGGGGATCGGGCGGCAATCTACTTTGCGTTTGTGACAGGTCAGAGGGCAAATCGGGCGTGATTCCAAAATATGGAGATGTGTCATTGAGATTCTGCCAATTTGGCCAAGAAAAGAAAAAAAAAATCTGGCACGGAAGTACGGAATATTGCTCGTTGATTTGTTGACAAAGCAGCCCAACCCCTGAATCCTCCAATCCAAACAGCTAACCCTAACCCCACCCCGACCCTTTCGCGCCATCAACACCTACTCCGGCCGAACCCTCTCGGTAAAGATGATGGGCAGCGGAGCGGACACCGTAGTGAACGTGTCCTGTTTGCCATCTAGAAACGCCTCCTTGGTCTGCCCCGGTGTGACGGTGAGATCATACCGCCACAAGATCTCGGCCACCACCCTGCGCAGCTCGAGCATTGCAAGCCGCTTGCCGACGCACGCGTACGGGCCTTGATTTTTTGCTTCACATCAGCCGCCTGCTGCACAACAACGGAGTTCTTTCGCATATGTTTGTTTGCTTCAAAGTGGGATCATCAAACTGACCTGTGTTGAACGGTATATAAACCGACCTGTCCCTCACCAACTCGGGCATCGTCGTCCACCGCTCGGGGATGAACTCCCCGGGCTGCTCAAACGCCCGCGCGTCCCGAAACACCGTGTAACTCGGCACCTGCACGATGGTATCCCCGGGAATGAACCGCTCGCCGATCCATAGCCCCTCGGGCGGCGTCACGCGCTGCGTGCCCGACGGGACGGGCGGGTGCAACCGCATCACCTCGTGCAGGACCGCGTCGAGGAGGTCGATGGTGGTGAGGTGCTCGTGGTCAAGGCTCGGGAGGGAATCGAGGGCGGTTTGGAGGCGCTTGACCAGGACGGGGTCCCAGGCGAGGTGGAAGAAAGTGTGGGTGAGCGCGGCTGCCACGCTGTCGCTTCCGGCGATGACGATGAGTTGGGCGTCACCGTGGAGGTTCCAGTGGTCGCGTTGGGTTTTGGCGGGTTTGGAGTTGTAGGCTTTGAGGATCCAGGAGAAGATGTCGGGTTGCTCAGGTTCTTTCTGTGGAGAGGTGAGTTTTCTGTTTTAGATTGACGGAAAAGGGCGGAGGCTGACCAGCTTGCGTTCATCGATCAGCTTCTGGATCCAGTCGAGGAACTCGATGTAGTTCCAGTTCATCACGGGGGTCCGCTTGAGGAAGGGCAGAAGCCAGGGGAGGTGGGTGAAGAAGGCGATGTTGTACATGTCGGTGCGGATGGTCTGGAAGATGTACGCCGCCTTGCCGTTGGCCAGCATGTTGGACGACTTGTTGAAGGCCAGGTCCTCCATGACGTCAAAGACAAAGAAGGAGAACCATTCAGCGACGTCCATGGGTCGGCCTTCATGGCGTTCAACGGCCGCGAGGAGTTGCGTGATGGCCTTGGTGATGCGGGAGTTGTATCCTTGGAGGGCTGGGGGGGGGGGGGGGGGGGGGGGTTCAGCCTGGGAGAGCCAGGATGGGAACAGATGGTGAGTGCTTACCTTTGGTGGTGAACCCTTGGTCCCAGACCTTGCGGCGACGGGCATGCTCCTGCTTGTCACGGGCCATAAAAAGGGGCACGCGTGGTTCCAGGAGTGTGTACCACGGGCCCTTGCTGACCGGAGCCTGGCTGCCGTAGATGATCTTCACGGCCTCGGGATCCGCAATCGAGATTTCCCTGGGTCCTGCAAGCAAGAGGTGAGTATGTTCGCCATCGGTGATACGATGAATGCCACTCACCAAGGCGGACATAATCTCCATACTGTGCATGCAACTTCTGCACTTCCTCGAAGAGGTGCAGCTTTTTCATGGACCGCGCGGTGATGTAGAAGTTTGTGAGACGTGCGAGGAACGGACCGGGGTAGTTGGACAGACGATGGAAGAAAGCACGGTACACCAGCATGCTGCCGTACAGCCCCCCAACATGACAGGCCGCCGTCTGAGCGACCTCGGAGGGGGCCACGTTGGCGATGCCCGCGTACGACGACAAAATCGCCGCCGCAAAGACAGTAGAATAAAAGACAAAAATGGACGGCGAGGACACATCCCACTCCCCGCGGCGGAACACGCCGAGGTGGGCGGCCACGCCGCTGGCGACGCCCAGGAGACTGACGAAAATCGCATTCGCCATGGCGGATGCTGGCTGCTGTTCAAGGAGGCGTTCGAGTTGTTCAGGACGGGGGTGCGGGTTGAAGATGCGAGACAGGAGGACCGTCTGGATTGGATGGGCGGCGTCTTAAGCGGACATGGACCGAGGAGGGAGGCAAACCCTCTGCCGTGTAACACCACACCCCCGCAATCCCGCTCTCAGCTCTTCACACCGGCCGGTGACGCCCAGCATCCCAAGATATCGTCGACATTGGATATGCACGGCGCAAATCCGCATCCTGATGACCAGCTTGGCTGCAAATGACGAGGTGAAGTTGATCTCCAGCCAAGCACCTCGACGGATGTCTCACTGACACGCCACGCTGGCCCACCAAGCACCCACTCGCGTAATTGGCTCTTTTGGAGCAAACAAAACGCCAGGGGGGAGGCGAGGGGGGCGGCTTCCTCCTCCAGAGCTGGGATCCCCCTCAGCTGGGCCAGAGCCTGTCGCCTCGCGCACAGTAGGGAGGTCAGGCCCTCGTACATGGCGCTCGGTTGTCTTGGACTGGGACGTACCCAGCTAGCTTGCTGGGACTCTGGGTATCGGGTCTGGTGCATCTTGGTTCGGCCCAATATCTGACGACACAGGCGAATCTGAACCTGACAGATCCCTTCACAGCTATCGCGAGTCACTCCTAGCGCGCCGCTTTTTGCTTAATCTCCTTGCAGCCGACGCAAGATAGTCCGGACGTGATCAGCGGTTCCAGCATAGCGTCGGGACAAAAGGCCGAAGGGCAGCTGAGGCGAGGCATCTTGTGACTGCCCAAGGGCCGAGATGTCGTTGTGACCCCCCCTCTTCCCCACACAAAGCAAAGGCCGACGATGAATGGGGTGTGTGGATGGGTGACGAGGTGTTGGTGACTCTGCCGCACACTGACGGTCTCCTCCGCTGTTGCCACCAGCGTCCGTCGTGGTGTTTCAGCCGAAGGAGATCGGGGCAAGCTTCAACTCCGGCTTTCCATCCCGTGAGGGAAGGAGGCTGTGCCCCAGGCGCACCTGGGCCTCATGACGATGAGCAATGGAGCCCTCTCTTCGGGTTTATCCGTTGAGCAGGTGTTGGTGGACAACGGCTGCCTTCCGGAGTTAAGATTTCCTCATGCTGCTTAGATGCCCCTTCCTTTGTACAACCCGATATCAACCAGCCGGGCCACTTGTTTGCCATTCTTCCGTCATCCATCCTCTTCTTAACCCATTCCTAACCGAAAACCCGCCTGACGTCATGCTCCTATTTCGCGGACTCCGTGAATATGAGCGCTCCAGCCCGTGGCCGGAGAGGAGCACTATATCGATCCAGCTCCAGCATGATCTCAAGATCAAGGTATGGCTCTGTGCAGCTGTAGTTTGATTTGATATCGGCTCAAGCACTGACACCTGGCTCCTCCACCAGCTCGATGTTCCCAACTTTGGCGTCACTGCTGCCGCGGACAGTGGTGTTGATCCGAAGTCGACACCGACACGCGTCGTCCCCGCCCATGCCGCGTTCAAGGCCGCGCTGCTGCCAGACGTCGTCCCTGACGAGGCCTTCTACAAGACATGCACCGCCGAGGTGAACGTCATCAGCCTCTTCTTTCCCGACATCACCTCCGAAGTGGTCCGTATCGCCTTTGCAGCATGGCTTGCCTTTGTCTGCGTCATGGACGACATCCTCGAGACTGTCGAGATTGGGGAGCGGGAGTTGTTGCTGCTTGATACCATCGAGGTCTTGAAGTGCGGTGAGTTCCATCCCAACCTCAGAGACAACAGCCAGAGCCTAATGCCCAAGCAGCTCCAGCCAGCCCCAAAGCCTTCGGGGGGAAGGACCGCCGCGTCCCATCCCAAGCGCGAGCCCTTTTCGATCACTGCACCCGCTATCTCTCCCACAGGAGCGCGCGTGCCTTCTTCACTGCGGCCTGCGACGTCTTGGAAGCACACATCGACGAGATATCTTTCCTTCAGGGGCGGTATTCTAACACTCTCCCCACCTACATGAGCATCCGCAGCCGCACCATCGCCCTGGCGCCCTTCTTCGAGGTCATCAAGACCGAGTACCTGGCAGATGCCGACTGGGCACTGAACCCCATCTGGCAGAAGCTCCAGAAGGAGGTTGCCTGCGTCGCGGGCCTGCAGAACGACATGATTGGTTTGGTTCGGGACCTCGAAGACGGCGAGCCTTTGAATGGCGTCGTGGTGCTGATGCAGGGTTTTCGGTCCATTGTTAAGAACCAGCTGGATCGTGGAGTTCTCTCCAAGTGCCTCGCCTTGGTGAACGCCGAGCACAACCAGAGCGTCGCCCGCTGCTTCGAGCACATGACACAGCTTCACCGTGCGGCCGAGGCATCCGGGTGCACAGACGTTGGACGGATCGAGTCCGTTGCCCGGCACATCCTCATGATGTGCGAGACTCACCTGAGATGGTGTTCGTCGTCCAAGCGGTACCGGCTCGAGGTTGGCGTCAACACGGCCCAGACACAACAGATGGCGACCAGCCCGCCGCAGCAACCACCTCCGACTCAAATGGCTGTTGAGCGGCCAGCGCCAACACAGCCATCCCAGGCTCAGACCGCCGTCTCCAAGCAGCTGATTGTGCAGTCCAACGGCATCTTCCACGGCCTGCCCACGTTTCCGGATACTCCCGAGAACCAGAACCTGACAGCACTGGTCACCGGTGCAACGGGCTTGTCCGGGTACAACATGGTCAGGGCCCTGGCCGCAGCTCCGCAGCGTTGGGGCAAGATCTACTGCCTCAGCTCCCGGCCGCCCCCTGACAACTTCTTCGACGACCTTGGCGAGGGTGCTCAGCGCGTCGAGCATCTTCCCGTGAACTTTCTGGATGATCCGTCCGAGATCGCTCGTCTCCTGCAGGAGAAGGTCCAGCATGTGTAAGTACCACCCCTGACGCCGATTACCCACGCTCATGCCTAACCGTATTCAGGGACCACATCTTCTACTTCTCGTACCTGCAGCCCGCCCCCAAGGGCGATGTCCTCAACCTGTGGGCGCACGCAGACGAACTGGCCACAGCCAATGGTCCGTCTCCCTCCCTTCCCCTCCCACACCCACACTAACAGCTCCCGTTCAGTGACCCTCTTCAACAATTTCATCCAAGCCCTCCAACAGACCCCCCTCACCCCCCGCCGGTTCATGCTCCAAACCGGCTCCAAGCACTACGCCTTCTACCTGGGCCCTGCCTCCATCCCGGCCTTCGAGACCGACCCCCGCGTCCACATCGACCGCAACTTCTACTACGAACAAGAAGACATCCTCTCCGCCTACTGCCGCTCCGTTGGCGCGGCCTGGAACGTCGCCCGCCCGTCGTACATCATCGGTGCCGTCCGCGACGGCACGCTGAACCACCTGATCGGCTTCGGCATCTACGCGGCTGTGCAGGCGCATCTTGGGCAGGCGATTGCGTTTCCCGGAGACTATCGGGCGTGGGACAGGGAGCAGGTGCAGAGCACGGGGATGCTGAACGCGTATTTTGAGGAGTGGCTGGTCCTGACGGGAAAGACCGCGAATGAGGCGTTTAATATCCACGACGGGCTGTCGTTTACCTGGGGCAGGCTGTGGCCGTACCTGGCCAAGTGGTATAAGGGGCAGTGGAACCCGCCCGAGGAAGATGAGGCGAAGTATCGGGTTATGAAGATGCCATGTCCTCAGACACCCAAGGGGTAAGATATCTGGATCACATTCCTTGTTTGGGTCTTGCTAACGGTGCTTGAACAGCTACGGGCCCCAAGCCACCCTCCGCTCGATCTTCAGCCTCCTCGAGTGGTCCCTCCAGCCGCACGTGGAAGAGGCGTGGAACACGCTGGCCAAGCAGCACGGTCTGGTGCTGAACCCCTTCGACGACCGCTACCGGGCCCGCATCTTCTCGTTTTCTGACTCGGCCGTCATCGGGGACGCGCCCATGACGACGAGCGTGCGCAAGGCCCGCGAGTTTGGCTTCTTGGGCACGGTGGACTCGTATCGTTCCATCTTTAACACGCTGCATGATTTGGCGAGCCTGAGGCTTATTCCGAGTCCGGCGATTGTTGAGTTCAATGAGTGGTAGGGTTGGGAGGAGAAATGGGTTTTCTTTTTGGGCGGCTGGTTTTGCAAACAGGAGTTAATTAGCGATTGGTAAGGGGATCCAGTTTAGTAGTGTTACCCCCTGAGCTTAGATAGCAATTTAGTTGTTTGACTTTTCGCGTTGTTTATTCACAGAAAATCAATTACAATCACCGAATTCTAGCTTGTGCTGTCTTCCACTCCACCGGCCGGCTGGTGTTTACCCCTGAACCCCCTTTCTTGTTAAGCCGTCACGGCCTCCCCTAACCCTTCTCGCCAGCCGTCCAGCACAACCCATCGCTCACTCGCTTTATCCCAATCACACCCCCGAACTGTTCAGATTACCTTGGGTTGCCACCTTCACCCTCCTCCCCAGCCCGCCAGCAAATCAAACCCCCCCCACGCCTGCGGCCGCCATGTCTGCCGGTCTAATCTGTACAGTCCCGTCAGCCCAACGACAGGCATCCCGCACTGCCTCTCCCGCACCTCCCTCCCAGGTCTGCAGCCGCCCCTTCGTAACCACATCACCAGGGAGGCCAATCGCAAGGAAGGGGGGCGCACTCCACGACGCCCACATCCGGACAGTGCCGGGCAACTCCCAATAATATCACTCCCCGTTTCCGAGGGCTCCAATATCGTGCAGTACATCCTTCTGGAAAAGGACCATCTGCCCCGGAGCCCAGCCACTTAAAGCCGCAGCTGAACAACGCACTCAACGCCTCCACAGCATCAGCACGCCACTAACGCGGGGCGCGTGCTGCAGCCAATCGAGATGATCGTCGATCGTCGATCATCGGATAGGGGATCGAGAACGATGGCGATGGGGGACCGGTGAGCGGTGACCGGTGGGCTTGCTCGGGCAAGCTGATGGGCTCATGTACCCCCCTGTCACCTGTTGGCGTTGGCCTTGACCACAGCAAACCTGACTTCAGTGCATGAGACGCCTTGAATAGGGCATCCCGTGGCCAGCTCATTGGTTTCGCAGTCCCTGCAGACCGACAATGTCATGCAGCAACAGTCAACGTTCCCATCGTCAGCCCCCGCCCACCCCCTTTTCTGGGGGCAACCCAACATTCCTCAGCACCCACCATCCTCCGAAACACTAAGACGGCCATCTCCGCGTCACAACTTCGCCCGCCTCTGGACTGTATGCAAAGCCTTTGACCTTTTTCAAGGCAAAGACGACGGTAATGGCGGCAGAGCCGAGAAGACGCCGCGGAGAACCAGCACCCAACCTCCCACAACACCCCGAAGCAAACAAGAGCTGCTCAGCTTCACGATTCCGCTCTCTCCCAACACAAACGACGGAAGAAACTTGCACCGCCGCTGGATAGATCGTGGGGGCAGCGATCAAGCACATGGTCACACGAGCGGTTTGCCTCCTTGGGTACAGAGCAGTCGCCCACATTAGGCCGCCTTGCAGAGCATCGATCGAACCGGAGGGGCTGTGCAGATTCAAGTCAGGTGTCTGTTTAGTTGGGGTTTGACTCGCGGAATGGCCGTCGCACAGCAGACGCAGACGGGGGCCGGGAATCAGAAGCCGAGCCTGTCGGCCCAAAGATCTTCCCCTCTCCCCCTCCCGCCCTATTCTCGTCTTCCGGGGCACAAACCCTGCGGCATCTCCGACTCCGCTCCGAAGGTGTTAGCCGTGTCCTCGATCGATCTCGGCCGTTTGCGAACCAACTGGCGGAACGAAATCCCCTTGAGCCGGCCTTCAATGACTGGAATACCAGCTTCCTCAGACAGCAGGTCCCCGCAGTCGGAGGGAGACTTGAACAAACAAGCAAGCAACTTGCAACTTGCGGGGGAGGGGAAGCTCTGACCGCATTCAACGCACCGGTCCCCAGAAAGAATTATAGTGCATCTTTGCTTGATATCGATCGATCCTGGCATTGTGGAACGCCCGACTCACGTGTGATCAACGACACATCAACTTGGTAGCCTCCCGATGATAGGATAGGAGCGTGACATTTTGAAGTTGCTGCCCTGGGTTCCTGCCTCACTCGTGCCATACATACTATTTAGTGATTTGTCGACCCTATGTATGGTCTAGAATGTCATAACGCAACATAGAGATCCAAGCCGAGCCATCAGCACAGACCGACGCTACAGAGTCACACTGCATACAGCGGAGTTATCAGGGTAACCACCCGCCCCCCTCCCCCTCCATTCCATATCAAGACCATAACTTGAAATAGCGTTTTCTCCTTGCCCATTTGAACCTCAACACGGACTGTCAGTGGTCAAGGAGTCCCGATGACGTCGGGGATATCATTATGGTGTTCATAATAAGTTGAAGCAAGTTCTAATTATCAAGGCTCTCGTGGGACTCGAGGAGAGAATGGGGAGTAAGGGTGACTTGCGGCGACGACTGGTGTGTAGGTATGATTCGCTTTGATGCCCAAATAGGGGCTGACTGGAGGACGTTTCAAGACGTGTCAGCCGACGATCACTTGAGTTCGAGGTGGTGATTGGGTATTCGGTGAGCAACTCGTTTTCAGCCGCTGCTTACGAACCATCGGAATGGTACCTGAGGAGTCACATCGTTTCTCTTTCACAACTGTCAGCCCGTCCCCATTTCTTTTCCATCTTCTGCCCAACCCACACGCCAAAATGGCGCCTCATCTAAAACCCCGACACCACACGCAGCCGTCCAAAGTCCGCCCCCTCATCTCACGAATGCTCCGATTCCTCCTCCGCACCCTCTGCATCCTCCTCGCAGGCTACCTCACCCTCCTCACCCTCCTTTCAACCCCGTTCATCCAACACCACGCCCTCTACCGCCACAAGCTCTCCCTCTCCCCCACCCCCGACCTCACCATCCCCGAGCAATGGGGCTTCCTCCCCAACCAAGCCACCCCCATCCACCTCCCCACCCCTGACAACGAAACCCTCATCGCCTGGCACATCCGCTCCCTTTCTTTCTCCGCCACCCCTCCCCGCAACCTCATCCTCCTCTTCCACGGCGCAGCCGGCACCCTTGCCACCCACCCGCGCCCCGCCACCTACCACTCTCTGACCTCCCTCCCCTCGGAATCCAACCCAACCCACCTCCTGGCCCTTGACTACCGCGGTTTTGGCGCCAGCACTGGGACACCCTCCGAGCGCGGACTTCTTACAGACGCGGCTGCCCTGGCGGACTGGGCGATGGAGCACCTCGGCGTGCCGGCTCAGCGGATCGTGCTGGTAGGCCACTCGCTCGGTGCGGGGGTAGCGGTGGGATTGGCGGAGGAATTCGCCAGGACACGGGGGGTGCGGTTCGGTGGGATGGTGTTGGTGGCGGGGTTTGTGGATGGGGGGAGGCTGGCGGAGGGTTATCGGTTTGGCGGGCGGGTGGGGGTGTTGGGGCCGCTTGGGTTGGTGCCGGGGTTGAAGGAGTATTTTCGGGATCGGTTTGTTAAGTTGGGGTGGCAGAATGGGGAGAGGTTGGGGGAGCTTGTCAGGGGGTGTGAGGGGGAAGAAGGGGGGAGGTATCGTGTGACGATTGTGCACGCGGAGGGTGATGGGGGTGTGCCGAGGGAGCATGGGGAGATGTTGTTTTGGAGCGCGGTGAATGCCACACGGGAAAGGGGGGTAGGGTTTGAGGAGCTGGAGAGGGAGAAGGAGGGGATGAAGGAGAGGCTGGGGAAGGCAGGGTGGGCAGTGGAATATCGGACAGCGAGGGGGGTTTTGAGGGAGGAGATTGTGAAGTGGGGAGGTCACGATATTATCATGTCGTGGCCAGTCGTCAGCATGGCGGTGTGGAGGGCCTTGGAGGCGGGAGAACGGGTATAGATGGTTGTTTGTGGAAGGAAGGCTCTATTGATCTGGAAAAGATAACTATGCTCCGTGAAGTAGGGGACGGATAAGATAAACATGCCTGGAATGAGTTACGACCTCTATTTCACAACAACAGAAATAATCTCACTTCTATGTAACCTCACTTTCTTCCCTACTGTATTGATAGAAGACAGGATGTTCGGGCGCAGTAGCGTAAAGCCTGTTGTTTGTCTCAGTCAGCTTAACTTGATCTCCAGTGCTACCCGGCCAGGGAATCGAGCTAGACGTACCAGGTAGGATGTGTGCTCTCGATCAAGAAGCCACGCGCAATATAGATTGAGCACTGGGTCATGTTATTGGCAGAGTCCGTGAGATCAGGGTCACTAGTATATGAATGCATGATCAGCATCAACGACGGACAGCAAGCAGCACACACACACACCCGAGAAAGATCGGGCACCTAATTACTCAATCATATGATCGGCGCCCCAGAGCCACATGCTCTCAAAGTAGCCCGACGTCTGCGACGTCAGACGCATCATCAGACTGGCCGCGCTGCAGCCGGCATCGACTCCACTGAGCCGGGGCTGGCGGCCCGGATGTTCCACTCGACGAGGATCAGGCCGGCCGTGGGCCCCCGGGTTGTGAAGAGGAAGCCCTGCATCTCGACGCTGCCGACCGAGCCGACTAGGCCAACCTGGACCAAGACCTTGGGGTTGCTCGCCTCCTCGAAATAGGCGCCCGACGCCACCAGCTGCGTCGACATCTAGCCCACAATCTTGGCGCCATCTGGGATGATGATGGTGAATGTCAGGATGTACGACCCGGCATCGACGAAGAGGATCTCAAAGTAGGCCCGTTGGCATCGAGCAGCCCCGCGTGGCGGCGGTAGTCGCCGACCTTGACGCCGTCGGAGAAGGCGCGCGCAGTTGTAGAGCCCTCGTACGTCGGACCCGATGTTGCCGGAGCCGTCATCTGACGTCAGCTAGAAGCCGATGTTGACGTTGGACATGGTCACGCTCTTCCAGACCCAGCCCCAGTCCCAGATGACGTGCAACGGCCACGGCGGCGGCCAGGAGGTTGTGATGTAGTAGATAGTAAACAGCAGCTATGATGATTTAGTCTTCGTTTGGCTTTCCCCGGGTTGGAACACCTGTCATTGGCTCCCTAAGGAATTACCGGTCGGGAAAGAGACCAAAATGGGTGACCCCGTTCAGGGCCATCAGCTCGCGCAGACTGAAACCCGGCGGCGCGGCCATAGGCTCCTTCTTCGTATGGCGGATCCAGTCGGCCCGGTTCTCCATCATCAAGGAGTCCAGCATATTACAGATGACCATCAGCTCCGTCTCGGCGGGCAGGGGGGCGTCACTACCATTCAGGGCCTTCAGCGTCCCTAGCGCGCCGAGGATATCGCTCCGCCGGCGTATAAGCCACGAGTGCACGGCTGCCACGAAGTCGTGGACCGTCGTGGACCGTGACAAAATCACCGCTAGCACCGCCCTCTGTAACCCCGCCCGTCCCCGTCACCACGATACTAGCATCCTTGCCCGCCGGCTTCTTCATACCGCAGCACTCGTTACTGCCCGCGCTACCACTACCATGCTCACCCTCCTCGCCCGCCACGTAGTTGCAATGGGTTTCTTCCCAGTTCCCCTCCCAGTCCTCCAGCTCGGACACGTGGACCGTGATAGATGAGACGCGGGGTTCGCTAATAGGCAATTGGGAGACGGGGTGCCATACACCCGTAGCCGTTCGTAGTAGGGCGTACGTACGTCCGGGTTAGTCGGACCGGCCATGACGGCGAGGCCGCTGGTCACGAGCGTCGGCCCCTCGAGCGGCCAGAAGAGCAGCTTGACGCCTGTTGCCGAGAGCTGTACGGATTGCTGGGCCGCGCGGAGTGCTGCGAGGGTGGGACCGGGCGGCTGGATAGAGGGGGTGGTTGTGGAATGCCTGCCAGGTGGGCCATTTTGTCAGGGCGGCGCGCGTAGGAATGGATGGAATTTTTTTGTCGTTGTCGTTGTTGTCGTTGTCGTTGTTGTCGTTGTTGTCGTTGTTGTTGTTGTTGTTGTTGTTGTTGTTGTTGTTGTTGTTGTTGTTGTTG
>MU855952.1:4336-16616 GCA_033296695.1 Staphylotrichum tortipilum
GGGGGGGGGGGGGGGGGGGGGGGGGGGGGGGGGGGGGGGGGGGCCCCGGGGGGGAGGGGGGGGAGGGGAGGGCGGGTTCCGTGACCGACGGCCAGCATACGATTTCACCGAGCAGCAGTCCTATACCTCTGAGCAGGTATATACGGCCGCATACGCCAAGGCCGAGGAGAGGGATTATAGGGGCAGCCAGATGGGTACTGGTACCGGCCACAGCCGCGGGAGCAGTAGCAGTAGCGGCAGCCTGAGCCCAAGCCCCGACGACAGCCCCGACGACGGCCCTGATGACAGCCCCGACCAGGACGATACCAGCGAGTTGGAGGGCCATCTATTCGACTTTTTCATCGCGCTGTTGGACCATAACATCGGCGACAATGAATACCAGAACGCGTTATACAGCGGGTTGGCCGTGTTGGGGATCCAGGCAGAGGGCGGGTGGAGGAGCGCGTTAGTCTATACGCCCGTGTTGTCGGCAGTCGTGACGGTGGCCCGGATGTTGGTATTATACAAGGCCAGGCGGACCCGGCAGGGGGAGATCCGGTGGCGGCAGTACGAGAGAGGCGAGACTGCGGCACAGGCACGATGGCGGTCACGGAGCCATTTCGACTGCGTCCGGCAGATGGTGCAGAACTTCATGACGATTGTGGTGTACGACGGGCGGCCGTCGCCGATGGATGCGATTTTACGGTTGCGGGCATACGGCAAGGCAATCCGGGCGAACACGAATGCGGACGGGGTGGTGGATTGGCATGGGGACGAGTTGTTATACGGGCACGTGCAGTTCAGCATGGCGTCGTTGCGAGCCATGGTACACGGGTTGTTGCACGAGGCATGGGCACAGTTGCGGCGGGCCGTGTTGTTGTTGGACGTGGACGAGGAGGGCGAGCCGACTACCACGGGGGCCACGGGGGCCACAACGTGGCCGGCGATCCGGTGGGAGCGGTTGGTGGACAACGCGGCCGAGACCAAGGCCGGGTGGAGAAGGTCATCCACCGGTATTTGCCGCGCGAGGTGGGCGAGCTGGCGGTATATTACGTGTGGTTGGCGATCCCGTTTTGGCGGTTGGTCGTACACGGGGCGAGCCAGGGCAAGGGGACTTGGGGCAGCGGGTATATATGGGAGCCACGGCCGGACGAGGCGTGGGCGTTCCCAGGGATGGGCAGGAAGGGCGGTGGCAATGGGAAGGGCGGTAGTAAGAGGAAGCAGACGGCAGCGGCAGGGAATATGGCACTCTTGCGCGCATGGCTCCGGCTCACCTGCCAACCAGGGTGAGCAGGGTGAGCAGGGGTGAGCACGCCGCTTTTGGCTCACCCTGCTCACCCTGCTCGCGCGACCCCGCCGGAGCAGCAGGGGTAAAAGCGGAAGCTGGAACCTGACAGCTGCATTCTGCAATGTGATGCGGCGCAGAGTTGCCTGGGCATGCGGGGGGTCAAGGGGACAACCCCACTTTTTCCCTGCGCCGGCTGGACCGCGCGGGGCGTGCGGGTGGGGGCTGCGGGTGGGGGCTAAGGCGGGGTGCAAACAGGTCGACCAGGGCGCTAGCGTTCTGCTCCCGAGGATGTTCCGATAGGATCATTCATCCATCATTCGCACCTGCAGGCCCACGACCTCCGTTCTCCCTCAAAGAGTCTCCCAGGCGCTCCTCCAGTCCTCCTCCGAGCGCTCCAACCACTGCCCGAGCACGAAGAATTACCGCAGGATCTCGCCGTCATGGGGGAGCCCGCAAGCAGCAACGCGGGGTTGGCGAAGGAGCTGCACGCCGACCTTGTCCGCAAATACAAGAAGCACGAGACGGCCATCGAGACGGCCTGGAGGTCGTTTGACACGGCGCAGCGTGAGGCATGCCTGAGGGCGGGCACGCTAGACGGCGCCGTACTGCAGCACCCGACGGACAGGGCTCTGGGCAACGTCTACAAGTTCATCCCCGAGTGCAACTTGCGCGACATCGCAAAGTCGGGACCCGACTTCCTCCTCGACCTCCTCAGGCACCGCGCGACCACCTCCCTCTTCCAGCAGTACTGCGAAGGTGATGGCGGCGGGGCGGGAGATCACGGCTTCATCGCCGAGATGGAGCGCACACGAGGCCTCCGCCATATACAAAACCGCGGCAACTCCTTCACCCTGTTCTTGGACGAGAATCAATATGGCGAGTCCTACACAATCCATGGGCCCATGGAGGGTTCCCTCGGTCCTCTCATGCCCGCCGTCCACGCCGGCTTATGCGTTCCCTGGTCGCGCGGAGAACTCATCTTGCTCAGGCAGATCTATCTCATGCAGTGCCTCGTCATTCTCATCGACGACATCTTAGCTGAGGGCTCCCGGACCAGGGATGACACGAAGATGCCCAAAAAGTCCGACAAGGCGGCAGCAGCAGCTCTCGCAAAGTTGACCATCCAAGACCGCCCGCCGCCAGAGCATTCCCTCCCAGACCTGATCGCCACCGCCCGGGAGCAAAAGGCGACGCTCGACGAGTATTTCGGCCTCCTCTGCGCCGAGCCTGTCGTGCTGGCCCACGCCGTCAACCTCTGGTTCTTCACCCGGCCCGAGCAGGTCGCTGACGAGAAAGGAACGCGACTGCCCGCCTTCACCGACCGGTACATCAGCGGCGCCGTTCTCGAAGCAATCAACAGCTCGGTACAGGCAGCCGCCGTCTGGGACTACATCTGTCGGCTGCTCGAACTCCTCGAGAGCCAGGCCGCGGATGAGATCTACCGCGCCATTACTCTGCAGGAGATCGCCAACGTCTGCCATCTGGAGTTCGAACGCGCCCAGGCCCTATTCAAGCGCTTCGTCCAGACGGGCACGGGCGCCAAGTTCTTCAGACGGCAGGCCGGCGCGTACGACAGGGCCGGCAACGCGCGCGTCGACATGAACTGCAACCTGAAGAAGCTCGCCAAGGCCGATCCGCAGCTCTACTATATGATGCGCCTCTGCCAGCCCGAGACCACCCCCGGGGATGCCACCGACTGGCTCAAGAAGCTGGCGGAGTTCAACGAGTCGCATCCCGCTGTGCGAGACAGGATTGAGGAGCGGGAAGTCGGTGCGCTCAACGACCTCATTGTCGTGGTTAGTTTCGTCCAGGATCTCGCCCCCGCCATCTCTATGCCGTCGCTGTCGCGCAAGAAGGGGCAGATGTTTGTCTCGCGCTTGCAGGACCTCGAAGCCGAACTGGTCGGGCTCAAGGACCAGATCGACCTGCTTGACTTTGCCCTCCCGATCGACAACCTACTGGAGCCCCGCATGGCGGACGGGGCGCTGAAGAAGCTCGACCAGTTCGTCATCGACAAGGTCGGCACTAAGATGGGCTTCCTGTACGAGGACCTCGTGCACGACTGTTTCGCCGCGCTCGAGATCCAGTACCAGCTGGTCAAGGCCAAGATGGAGGAACAGGCCAAGGCGAAAATGGAGACACAGAAAAAGGCCAAGATCGCACAACAACAAGCAATGGACTGGACACCCATCCCCGTCCCAGCACCACAGCCACAAGAGGAGCGCATCGTGCAGCGGAAACAAAAGGAAAAGACCCGCCCCGCCCACTCCTCCGTCTATGACATTACCACGACCCGAGCCAAGCTCCCCACGGCCGCCGCTGCAGCAGACGAACCCGCCCCGCGACTCAAGGTGAGCGCCTCAACCGCCGCGGTATTCGCCACGCTGTTCGACAAAACCCAGTCGCGCCGCGCGGTCGACTGGGCCGACTTCGCGGCGGCCATGGCCGCCCTTGGGTTCGCCGTCGTGCCCAAGTTTGGATCCGTCTACACGTTCCTCCCGCCCGCGAGCATGGGCGCCAGCCGGTCGATTACCGTGCACCGCCCGCACAGGTCGCGCATTGAGGGGTATCAGCTGCTGATTTTGTCAAGGAGGCTAAGGAGGGCGTTTGGGTGGGGGGAGGGGAGCTTTGAGGTTGATTGAGCGGCAGCAAGGTTGATGCTGTTGCGGCGGTCCAGGCGGGAGTCCAGGACTTCTCGACCTCGAACTCTTCTATAACGTCAACTTCTACTGGCGGCGGGGGGATCTTGTCGTTGACCTGGTTGGGGGTTACACTCGAGTGAAAAGCGAGAATGCGGGGGAACGTGCGCGACTAGTGGTGGGACGGTACTTAATCGAGGAGAAGGATGTGAGTCGCTGGCGGGTGTACACGATGGAGAAGAGCGCCAGTGTGCCACTCAGGAAAGGGAGCAGGGGAAGTGCCAGAGAACGGGTATCCTCGCATCCGCTTCGGCGTGGAATGTGCAACCTGATAAATGCCTCCTTTTTAAGGAAGACTGGTATCGGAAAGGTCCAAATCTGGCCTAACGATGCTCGAGCCAAATGCCAGCTTTTGGCCAACGACAGCGCGGCCCGTTGCTGTTGTTGTTTGTCCACACTGCTCCAGAAGACTGGGTCCACGAGTTGGGATTGGCGCCGCCATGGGTTTGAAGCGACGTTTTCAGATCCTTGGGGTAGTTGATAAGTTGGCGCGCGGTCGTAACAAGCTAGAAGTGATTGCCCGTCTGAGACTGATCAGCACAACTCGGCCGCTTGGCGGCCAGCATGTGGCTGTCGCTGGGCGTTTGAGCTTGGCCCTGGTCCGAGGGAAGTTCAGCTGACGAGCTCGATTCCGCAATCACTTCCACAGGCGACGCGGTGTTCATGTTGTTTCTCTTGTTGAGGTCTAAACGTATGTCCTGAAGTGAAGAGTTGACTGCACATATCTGGGCGGACATTGTTGACAGCGTCAGCAGTTCGACGTTCTGCAGCTCTCGGCTCAAGTCGTGCCAGTCTCTCGAGTCTCTCATGCAGCAGCTCGTCGGCGAACTCGGTGAAGTATTCCCGGTCGCCGATAGCCAGGAGGAGGTCGGCGGGGTAGACGGCAAACACGCTGCGGCAGCCGAGGTTGACGAACTGGGCCGCCGCCGCGATCGTGCCGAGCTCCGTCGGGTCGACAACCCTTCAAACTGGGGAAGCGAGCGTGTGAAGGATGAGTTCGAGGGCAGGGAGTTCATGTCTGTTGCGGGTTGGCCCAAGCGCCTGCCCCTTCATCTCTTGCAGCCGGCCCACCTTCGCCTCTCCACAACCACGGACAACGCAGGCAATACCATCATCAGGTCTGCCCTGTTTGCCTGCTTCCCGCGACAATGTCCAGGACTGTCCAAAAACTCCCAGACCCACCCACCAAGTTTTTCTGCACCTGCCCCTCTATTTCCCGCCCACCCCACTCGCTTTCAAAAATATTTCCTTGGCATGCGATTCACTCTTGCGTGCATGGCTCTGGGCTCACCCGCCAATGGGGTGAGCAGGGTGAGCAGGGTGAGCAGGGGTGAGCACTCGCCGCTTTTGGCTCACCCTACGCACCCTGCTCGCGCGACCCCGCCGGAGCAGCAGGGGTAAAACCGGAAGCTGAAACCTGACATCTGCATTCTGCATGAATGGATTTCGCCCGGAGGCACTGAGCCTAAAGGGCCTTGGCACGCTAGCTACATTCGGATCCATCGTTTGCCCTGACCTCGTCCAAGCCCATACATTTCCCCTCTATCAACGCCCCATGCCCCTTTTCTCTGTTGTCTAGCAGATCGACTTGGAGGCTCCGTTCTCCAAGTGTTCAGCGTCCTATCTTCAGCGGCTAAAGCGGGACCTGCTGGTTGAGGCTGTGTGGTGTCGGTTGCGCTCCTCCTCTATTGTGACTGGCTTGGGCCTTCTTCGTCGTTCCAGTCCAGCCTCCCCGTCGCCATCGCGTATTTGATCGTTGCGCGGACTGCTTCCATGTCTGGTGTCCACTCCTTAGGGTCTGACGGTGCTTTTCCTCCTAGGTAGAACGAGAGGCTCCCTCGCCTTGTCGTCGTACATTGTAACATGTCTTCCCTCAGCGCTGTCCATCTCATGCACCGCAGCAGAAAGTGGTCCATGGTTTCCCTCGCGTGTCCGCAGGCACACCGCTCGGAGTCGGAGGCTGAACAGGTGATATGATATAATTGTATTGTTTCCCGACCAAGGTCCGTTGGTCACGAGAGGGTAGCATCTGCAGGGCGGCGAAGTATATTGGTGGTGCCTGCGTGCCTGAGGCCGCAGGCCGGGTAGGCCCGGCTATATTACAGCTATCGGTAGTATTTGTAAAGAGCTTGGGTCTTTCGGGACGAAAGAGCTTGAGGAGGGGCATCGTGTCAAGAAAGCGGCCAGGGGGCGGCTGCAGGTCGGGCGCGGGGCGCATCAACAGCCAATCATTAAGACTAGGGGCTTAGGACCAGTCGGGGGTTGATCGCTACGATCATGCTGCGATCATGGCAAACGCCAAGGACGGGTGATTGCAGTGATCGCACTGCGATCACAGCGATCCAGGTACAAGGTACTTCCAGGACTGAAGCATCATCAAGTATATAGCCAACTAGTCAGTCACTCGTTGAGGGAGCTTGGAACTTCCTCAGTAATCCAGAACTCGCTGTCGCGCCCGCCGGGTTTAGCGGCCCTCCCGATCGGGTATGGCGCTCGGTCAGATTCGCGTCCTCGCACGGCCGCGCGCGCCGCATAACCCCCCTCCCTCTGCCCCAGGGATGCGCCTTCAACGCGCACGTCCCCCCCTCCACCGCCGTCTGCCACCGCGCCGGCTGCCGCCTCGCCTGCACACGCTGCTTCTTCAAGACGCTCATCAGCGTCTCCAACCCCGCCACCCCAGGCAGCATGTGGAACCTCAACCCCTACTCCTCCCACCGCCCCCCCCACCGGCGGTTGTCCGGCCCGTCCGCGCCCTCCTGGCTCCGCGGCGGCGGCGGCCAGACCACGCGGGACGTGGAGATGCACGCCGCCGACGCGGGACGAGGCGGCACAGCGGCGTACGAGGAGGTGGAACTGTGCGGGGTTGCCGGAGGGGGAGATCAGGAGCGTAAGGGACGGGCATCACGTGTGGGAGATGAGGCGGAGGCGGGGGGAGAGGTTGGCGTGCGGGGGGTGTAGGGCCGTGCTGGAGGGGGAGGGTGTCAGGTGGTGGGTTGATCCGGGGACGGGGGAGGAGTGTAAATTCGGGGGCCATGTGGGGTGGGTGAACGAGGAGGATTGAGGACGGGTTGGGGATAGTGGGGGTAGGGGATGGGAGGAGGCGTTGGTGTTTGGGTACCCGTTTTTGATACTCACTTGTCCATCGCAAATACGATAATTAAATAACTAGAGTTCTTGCCAAGGCATTTCGGAGTCTGCGTAGTAGATACCATCCTATCCAACAACTGCTTCCTGCATTCCGAGCTGCGCGTTCTTACATGCAGGACGGCTTTGGAAGCGGCCAATTGGCTGTGAGCCACTCAAACGACTGGGTGACACACCCTCTTGAACTCTCCCCTCTTTGTTGCCTTCCTTGGCCTGGCCCGGATGCTCCCCTTCGGTTCGGCCAGCTCTCAGCCGCAGATACTGCAGGACTTGAGCTGAGCGAGCGAATTTCGTGCCTAGAGATTAGGCTCGGAGCCATCTCTGCCCGAATCACCTAGCTGGGAGAACCATCACGACTAATAATCCAAGTTACCCTCGAGACAAGTGGCTCCTTTATCGACGACGAGTGGAATATCGCGCAGAGGCTCATCCGAACATCCGCAACCGCCTACCTCCATCATGCCGCCCCAAACTGCCAACCCCGCGGACGCCATGTACAGCATCAAGACATGGCCTGCAATGCCGACCCCACCGTTTCATCTGACATTGTGCGAACAGTGCAAGGAAATTTCCGAGTCAGGGCGCGGGAGCAGCAGATCGTACACGCTTTACAGTGACAAGAGGCCCTGGCAGCCGGATTGCTATGGATGCTGGATCTTTGAGGGGGTCACCAAGGCGACGGCCAAGTCAAGGAAGCAGGAGGTCCAGTCCGTCTCGATGGACGTCCAAAATGGGAGGAGGTTTCGCCTGATATTTCGGAGCGATGCGGACTGGGACGAGTATTGGATCTATAACGGCCTCGGTGCGTGCCTGAACACCCCATCGTATCCCTGAAACAGCCCTAACGTCGGCGGCGTTGGAGCATTCAAGACTCACCCTACTCGGTCGACGTCCTTGCCTACCCTGAGCCGGGCCTGGATATCATCGACCAAGAGTCCGCAGTTTCATACGCGCGCGGCCGCCTGAGCTGGTGTCGAGACCTCCACGAGGAGACCTGCGCGCTCCCCTACAGCGATCCGGCGCTCCCGACCAGGGTCCTCTGCGTCGGCAACAACAACGATGGCGTCTTCCTCCACGTTCAGGGTCCCACCGCGTATCCATCCTCGGCACGGTATGCTTGTCTCAGCCACTGCTGGGGCGACAGCCAACCACTTCGCACGCTCAAGAGCAACCTGGAGGCGCACATCGAGAACATCCCGTGGAATCAGATCCCCAAGACGTTCCAGGACGCCATCGCGTTCACGCGAGAGCTGGGAGTGCACTACATCTGGATCGACTCGCTGTGCATCGTGCAGGACGACGCCGACGACTGGTTCGCCGAGTCGGCAAAGATGGCTGATATCTACCAGAACGGCTACATCACCCTCGCCGCCTCGGCCGGCCGCGGCTCTGGCGACGGCCTCTACCACAGCCCCGGCAACATCAACATCGTCTTTGGCACCATCCACAACGACCCCGTAGGCGTGGGCCTGCGCCGGGCGACCAAGCACCCCGTGTACCGGAGCACCAACACGGCCCGCGCCGAGGACACCAACGCCGACTTCCCGCTCTTCACGCGCGCGTGGGTGTTCCAGGAGCGGATGCTGTCCCCGCGCGTCCTCCACTTTGGCCCGCACGAGATGTTCTGGGAGTGCCGGAAGGAAGGGGTGTGCGCGTGCAACCCGCACCGCATCCCGATGCTCAGCAACAGCGACCTGCTCGCGAACCAGTCTCTGTCGAGCAAGTCGGGGCTGTCGGACCGGATGGGCTACGCCAGTGTCGACGAGCGCGCCGCGCTCTGGCGCGACCTCGTCGAGGAGTACTCGCAGCTGCGCCTGACCAAGAGCTCGGACAAGCTGCCGGCGATCGAGGGGCTTGCGGCGGCGATGAAGCCGATGCGGTGGACCGAGGACTACGTCGCGGGCATGTGGACCATGACGCCAATGGACCTGCTGTGGACGGCCAAGACGGAGCACGACTTCACCAAGGAGCACACGCCCATCACGACGTACCCGCGCGCCGGGTACCGCACGCAGCGGTGGCGCGCGCCGAGCTGGTCATGGGCGTCGGTCGACGCCGACATCATCTGGACGCTGTCGAGCAAGGCTGGGCCGGGGACCTTTGACGACGAAGACAGCTTCAGCCACAAGCTCCACTTCGAGGCCGAGTACATGCTGGACGGGCTCGACGAGCGCATCAAGCACGGCTCGCAGGGGAAGCACGGGAAACACAGCAAGCCCACGCTCAAACTCACGGGCCAGGTCGAGCCGGCCACGCTGTGCGTCGACATCCCCGGCAAGGGCAAGGACACGTGGCTGCACATCAAGAACAAGTTCGGCGAGCAGGTCTGGAGCGGCGTGCCGACCTACAGCGAGGACGACTGGAAAGAAGGCTACAACTATGTCCAGCTCGATGACCCAGAGGACCTGGTCAAGCTGCGCCGCGGGTCGGTCAAGATGCGGGTGACGTGCATGCGCATGACTGCGCTGAGCCGCAAGAAGCGCTTCGGCCACCAAACCACGGCCGTGTTTGAGTACGTCCTGATCCTGATCGAGACGGCGCCCGGCGGGCGGGAGTACCGGCGGGTGGGCGTGGCGATCCGGGTTGTGAGCTGGTCGGGCTATCGCCTGTATGGTAATGACCCGTGGGATTTCCGCACGCCGGGTTGGGAGGAGGAGCATCCGTTGGAGGACGAAGTGGCGCCGAAGAAGACGCTGTTGATCGTCTGAGCGGGAGAGCTAGGTGGTTGGCGAGGGGGGTTGGAGAAGGTGCTTGGCCTGGCATCAAGCCGAGGACGACCAGGAGATAGGCAGGGAACAGATCTCGACAAAGGGGTGGTGTGGAGTGTGAGTAACTACCAGATTGAGATTAACATCAGAATTCTTTCTCAGTTGCTGCGGTTCAGATCGATCAGGGGGCATAGGACAGACTGCGATGAACTGTCATGCGCTCTATCCTATCCATTCCGAGTCCGCAAGGGAGAAGGTTCTTGCCGAGCTGTTGGAATGGACACAGTCCAAATCACCCCACCAAATGCTTCCCACGGCATCATCTCTCATGTTCCATCAAGCGCAGTTAAGAAAGGAGCGAGCACGCCACTCACGCCCCTTCTCTGATGAGCTCCACCGCGTGGCTCCAGTTTCAAGAAGCGTCAGTGGTAAAATCCATCGTTGCCATCGATGGGCCCCGCATTCGATTCGCGGCTGACGCAATCTTTTGACTTTTTCACCCAAACCCCTGGTGTTGTCTTTTTGGCAGTGTAATGGCAACCAAGGAAACATGCTCTTCTTAGGCTACTCAGAAGACTACAAATCCTTCATCGCCTCGTCGCCAGCCCTGCCAAACCCAGGACCCCCCTTCCAATACCGGTCCTCGGGCTTGTAAAATGAATGAGATAACTAATGTACAGAACGAAGGAAAGGGTGCTCGGGGCAGGTCCGGAAACGGGGATAGGGAACTGGGGCCAAGCTGTGATCAACAAGGACGGATGGCATCACACCAGGCCGTTCCGCTCGCATCCCTGAAACCTTTAATAAAATGGCCAGATTTCTCGTAACTAACTAACTAGTTACTCAAGTTTAATGAGATTTCTTGAACGGCGCTTTCCTTTCAATTCGGACCTGGATCTCGCCCCAAGTCCCGCCGAACTCCATGCCTCAGCGTCTCGGCCCCATTCACCCCTTGATGAGGGATCACAATCCAACGCAACCGCGCCGCTATCTCTCCCACGGTCGAGAGGGTGCTGCGGCGGCTTCGAAGCCCGGATAACTACGCCTATTCGGATCTGGATCAATGCCGTGTGTATCAACCAGACCGACCTCGATGAACAGTCACAATAATAGGTCAGGATCATGGGGGCCATCTACGCCCGCGCTCAGGCAGCCCATGTCTGGCTCGAGGAAGAAAGCTCCGGTTTTGGAGCAATGCTACCAATTGCCCGGGACATATATATTTTCGAACAGGGCGTCTGCCTGGGTGGGGATGGATGCACTTGCCCTGGGACAGGCCGCATGCTCTGCCCTGAGGGCTTCGATATGTGGAGAACCAGAGACCAGGTGGGCTATGAGTTCATGGACGAAGTGCTGCGGCACCACATCGACGTCACACGCGCCTCAGACTCAGACGCCATTGTGGACGCAGGCGGCAAAGAAGACCCCAACTTCTCCCACTTGAGGCAGAGCCTGTTGCAACACTCTAGGTTCCAGCGTGTCTGAGTAGTCCAGGAAGCCACCCTCTCTCACGCCGCCCTCGTTCACTGCGGCAATGAGACAATGAACTGGGACGAGCTGCTCCACGTCATTGAGCGCTAGGAGCAAATTCAACCCACCTACATACGAATAAAACTTGGAATGCCCATGATCTGGAGGATGCTATCAGGGGAGAAGGCTTAGAGAAGCCTTGCAAAGATCTAAACGGCACTGGACGCCGAGACGGCGGCCCCAGACACTGGCGATGGACGAGAACTGCCCCCCATTTTGAATGTGTTCCTGGCGGCGTTGGGGATGAAGGCCACAGACTCGTGACAAGCTTTTTGCCCTGGTCCTCCGCCTCCGCGGCTACAAGCTCGGGTCCATCATTGCCTTGGACCACCCGCCTGTGTCATAGTCTACCCATACACTGGAGCAACGCCCTCCCCTCCTCGCAGCCAACAACCGATCTCCGCACCATCTTCTCTCACCTCTTCGGCCCAACCGGCTGTACCGGCCTGTGGTCTCATCCAGGCGGCAAAAGCCGGGATCGGGACACGGACCCAAACTCCTAGAACCTCATGGTTTCCGACCATACAAAAGCGCACGCCCTCTACCTCCCCCCCACTAACTCGGCACAATACGCCCTCCTTCTTGAGGGAACGCCTGGGCGGTACCGCCGTCTCCCTCAGGATGGCGCCCTGCCCGCGTGCATCGATCGGTGCTTTTTCGTCGCTTCAGACGGGTCCTCGGGCCTCTGCCTTTGGACGGCGCGGGAGGGGGACGTGGTGGCCGTGCTTCACGAGGCCCGGGTCCCGGTCGTGCTCCGCCCGGTGCCGCCGCCGCCACCGGACCACGAGCACCAAGGTCTCTTAACATAGTTATCACTTAATTGGCGAGTGTTTTGTCGACCGGGCTGCGGTCATAGGTGGCAGCGAGGCGGGAAGGACAGTGTGACGAACCGTCGGGTGCAGAGCACTCTGAAAGGGTTCCGAAGGTAACGA